>CM034152.1:443248213-443293233 GCA_019776745.2 Taxus chinensis | reverse complement strand
AGGCTAGCCATGGAATAATCAATTTTCATGTCATGGCAAAAGATATAGTTTAATCTTTGTTTATGGAACTGTATAAGATCTTTTACTTCACTGCATATCTTGCAAAATTAATTAATCAAATGTTCAAATAACCCTGCAAATAGATAAGAGACAAGTGAAATAATCAATTGGACTTAATGAGGTAAAAATGATCCCAAAACTAGACCTAAACACTTAAGGAAATGTCTTGAAAACCTTCAAATCAAGCCAAGGAAAATCTGCATACTCTTTATTGTTAGAAGAAACTTGTAATTTCGAATTACAAACCAATCTAACAAAATTATACTTGTAATCTATCTTAACACTTTCCTAAAGGAAACCTCCATGTCTTTTTGACATGTTAGAAGAGAAAGAATGACAAATTTGAACAAAATTTAGAAGTTAAAATTTACCAGTTGGCTTTTAAAATAGTTTGTACGTATTTTTATTAAAATTGAAACCTTAAAATTTATCAAAATCTAAAATTTATGTTTCCTATGCAAAGAGAGCATCGAGAGCTTTCCCGAAAGTCATTATTTTCCCAAAACTGATCTTTTTATCAAAAGTTATGGCCTTTTGAAGTTTTCCTCACTGGCATCAAAATTTTGGGAAAAATTCTCCTTGGTAGGCCCACGGCCCGAATTTGTCCTTAAACCACTTAATAAATTTTTTGGGTACTTTTTTAAGATTATCCCTTTCCCCTCCCCTTTGGAAAATTCTCCCTAACTTCTCCACAGCTTCGCGTTTCCTCATTTTCTTTTCCGCTTTTGCTTGGAGGACGCCATGTGTCCTCTTCAGACCCACGGGAGTGCGGGAGAAAAAAATGTTTTCACCCCCGTGCTAGAAAAAATTTCAAAAGACTCTCCACGGTCCACCAACACGCCTTTTTGGGAAAATTTTCATCCCGGGGCCCGCAGGCCCACTCTTGGGGGAAAATTTTTACCCCAAGGCCCGCTGGTCCACAACTTGAGTTTTATGAGGAGTTATGAGGAATTCTTTATATCATTGGAAAGGTGAGTAAATTTTCTATCCAATGGGAATAATTTAGAGAAATTTTGAATGTGTTAATTGTGAGAAAAATAAAGTTGAAGCTATAATCCTGTTAGAGAGTGGGTATGGTGATAATTTACCCTCTGAACTGAGTTGAACCTTCTAACCCTAAATTTTGGACCTTGTGACATCTGATAATTGTAATAAAAGAAAGTTATGTTATAGTAGAATAGAATTGTTCTGGAACCTGTTAGTGATAGTTGTTTCCTTGTAACTGGTTAGTAGACTCTTTAAAAAAAAAATTGTTCCATAATTTTCCTAACGAATCCTAGGTTGTTTCTTGGGTCTCAAGTGGGTTGTTTTAGCGGGCATCACAGTGGTCTTCATGTACGCATGACATCAGCCACTGATAGAAGCACTCTGGCTTTCTGAAGTAGTGTAAATCATAGAGTTGTAATAAACTTGACTTCTCCAACTTCACCTTGAATTCATTGCTATAAATTGGTAACCCCTCAGGTGTTTTCTGGTTAGTCGGGTGCACTAACTCTAACTCCGTTTCCTTCTCAATCGCATTCATGGGATGATTGTAGTCACTTACTATCATTTTTCTCAAGTGGGATTCCCATTCCATCATGAGTGAAACCCCATCTGGGTACTGCATTTATGTATACCATTCCTCATTGGTACTTACAGTAGTCTCTTGTTGTTTTCCCTTGCCCTTGCCCTTCTTAGATGTTACTGCTGGTTTCTTGGGTGCCATTGTGTAGGTTTACTCTGCACTTCAACATCTCTTCCTAGCTTTGCACTTCTACCTTTTCCAAGTTTGAATCTTGAACCTGTGAAGAATACTCTTTTCCAACCTGTGCCCTAGCTACCAAACCCTAACTGGAATATCTTTTCACAAGATGATGCTTCTCCACAAATCCCCCCACGCCTGTGAATTATGTCCCCCCTAGTTTGCAGATCCACACTAATCACTCATGGTTAAAATATTCCAATGTTTTCTTCACATAGGTCAACTCCGGAAACCATAGTTCGCAAAAGCTCTTCCTTCTTCGTATTCACAAAGTAAACAATGAAGTCCCTGACCTTCTATTTATAGTTTTTCCCACTTTTTAACATTAAATGCTACCTTACCTACCATCGTACTTTAACACTTAATGTGGATTTTTCACCAAAGTATAACTTTAGCACTTTAACTCACACACCCAACCTTGTGCGAACAATTCTCCAACCTTATGGTGTACAACCAATCCATCTTGATAGGAGACACTTGTGTGTGTGTAACCAGCACCAAAGGCACTTCTTCTGTCATGATTTTTTTTGCTCTCGCCTACCTCGTGTTGTGTTTGTGATTTTTCCTCTCTTGTATGTGGATCCCCAATGTAGCCTTACCCTGATACCAACCATCCTTTTTTCACTTTTCCTTGTATGTACTTCCTTCACAGGGCCTTTCAACTAGTATTTCCAATGCAATCCTTCATGGTGCTTTACCCTTCAATTTCTTCCACCTTACTCCACCCCACACTAAAATGATGCCCAATCCTCTGCACAGTTACAACCTTAAAAAAATAATGAGATTACCGGCACCCATGGCACAACACGAAACAACAACGAGAAAGGGAAACACAAGAAAAGAAAATGTATTAAAGGAAATCCTAAACTAACTGCCAACACTACCTTATTTACAAACACTAAGAAGACTTATTTATAGTAGGGCTTCAACCTACTCTGATTGAAGTGTCCTACCAATCTCTTCCCATCTTGTGCTTGTAACTGGTACGTGCCTAAATCAAGGATGTATGAGATGATATAGGGACCCAACCAATGGACTTTTAATTTCCTAGGATGGCACAAAAACTAGAATCATACAATAAGACCATATTCCCAACCTCAAACTTCTTGTTCTTAATGTGATGATCATGCCATGCCTTTTGTTTTTCTTTTTCTGTCTTCTGGCTCCACCTAGCGAGTGATCATCTTTCATCCAATTGCATTAACTTTTCAATTCTTTCTTCCATCACTTGTTCATCAACCAATCCTCTTGTGCGTGCTATACGCAAAGAAGGTAACATGAATTCAATTGGTAGGATAGCCTCTGTGCCAAACACTAATTGAAATGGTGTGGCCTTATTCAACCTCTTGTAGGTTTTCCTATACACCCAAAGAACGGCTGATACTTTTTCATCCCAATCCTATCTACCAACATCACAGATCTTAGTCAATGTATGACTAAGTATTTTGTTAAATGCCTTAGCAGTTCCATTTTCTTGAGGGTGATAAGGAGTAGTTTTGTGATGGACCACCATGAATTCTGACAATAGAATCCTAACCATCTCATTGAGGAAGTGTGTACCTATATCACTTCTCAAACTCAATGGGCATCCATACCTATTGATTATGTTTTCCCATGAAATTATACTAGTGGTAGCCAATGTAAAATCCTTTGTAGGCATTGCCTCTGCCCACCTTGTCAAATAATCAGTGCAAGTGAGGATATACCATGAACCATTCCTTCGTGTTGCTGGTGAGATTGGTCTAAAAAAGTCGATAGCCCACTTCTCAAATGGTTCTATGCTGGATATTGGTCGCAAGGGCATTTCATCCCTTTTTCCAAGTTTTCCAGGGTGCTGAAAATGGTCACAGGCCTTGTAAAACTCAATGTAATCTTGATAAATGGTCCCCCACCAAAGCCCTATGAGTAGAATCTTTCATGCAGTTGCATTTCCTGCATAGTGTCCTCCTGCAATCCCACCATGTGCCTCTTCCATAATTACAGTGTGCTCATGTTCTAGCATGCAACGACGTAGAACCTTATCACATGCCATTTTTTAATAGATCTCTAGTAATTAACATGTAGGGCGTGACATGTATGGCCAGCTTATTCTTCTCCAAGGCCTTCATTCCGACTGGTGCTGCACACATCTTGATAAATACTACAATGTCCTTAAAATATGAGTTGTGCATTTGGCATGGTATCTTCAATGCTCTGTGCATCCTCCCCTAAATCAATCCTAGATAAATGATCAGGTTTGGAATTACTTTTTCCTAGTTTGAAAACCACCTCAAACTCAAATTCTTGGAACAATAGTACCCACTGACATATGTACCCTTGTAGAACGGTCTTGTTCACTAATTATTTCAATGCCATATGGTCAGTGTAAAATATAAAAGGGGTTATTAACAAATATTGTATGAATTTATGAAGTGCGTAGATCTTCGACAATGCCTCGTGCTCAATTGTAGTATAATTATGCTCTGTTGGTGTCAATTTCCTGCTTGTAAAGCACAAAGGATGATCAAAAATCCCCTCACCAGGATGTGCAAGTACTACTCCAATGGTGGTCCTTGAGGAATCCACATGAACATGGAAAGGATTATCCCAAGAAGGGAAACATAGGATGGGTGCGGTGATAAGCCGATCCTTTAAAGTGTGAAATGCCTTATGCTGTGCCTCTCCCTAATGAAAGACACTCTTATGTCTAAGTAACTCTTCTAAGGGCGTGAAGATCTTGGCATATCCCTTAATGAACTTCCTGTAGTACTTCGTATGCCTAAGAAATCCACACACCGTGCTTTGACTAGTAGGTTCCTTCAATCCCAAAATTACTGCAACTTTTGTGGGGCCTACTAGTAGGCTCTCCTTATATATGATGTGCCCCAATAATGTTCCAAATGGGGTAGAAAATATACATTTCTTAATGTTGAGGGATATCCTCAACTACTGACACATTTCAAACATCAGCATTAAGTTGTCACAATGGTCCTTTACTAACCCATATACTGTCCAATCATCTAGGTAGACTTGAAGGAATTTATGGATGAAGTCTTGGAAAGATTGTACCACAATGCGCGGGAATACAACAGGTGCATTATTCAACCCAAAATGCATGACTGTATAGGAAAAAATTCCCCACTCAGTGGTGAAATTATTCTTCCTTTTATCCTCCTTCGTGATCCTTACCTAGTGATAGCCTAAAAATCCATCTATGAAAGAATAGACCTCGCGCCCTGCCACTCCTAAGATTTGTTCAGTAAATGGGGTTAGGAAAGGATCAATGATACATACTACATTCAGGTCCCTGTAATCAAAATAGATCCTTATCCTTCCATCATTCTTGATATTGATCACCATTGGACTTATCCATTCTGACTCTTTAATAACTTCAATAATACCTGATGCTATCATTTTATCTATCTCCTCCTTAACCTTCACCCCCAGGTTACGATTCATTCGGTATGGTCTCTTCTGAACCGGGCACGCACCCTCCTTCAACTTAATGCTCATTTCCCCCAAGGAATGGTGGAAACCTTTAAGCTCATGATACCCGTGCGGGAATAAATCCTAAAACTAATGTAAAAGATAAATGATCTTAGAGACTTCCTTATCTGACCAATAGTCTTCGATGATAGCCTCTTTAGGATTTTTGTATGAGTTGATGTTAACCTTATTTGTCTTTAAAGGTTCGTGATAGGCACGTGTCCATTCATCAGAACTGTCTAACACCTCACGTGCCCCTACAGAATGGTCAACATTCAAGTTTTCCATTTCTTCTCCATCAATAACATACACCATCTTGCATTTTTATTTTTCCATAAATGCATGCTCAAACTGTATTTCTTCTATTTCTTCTTCCTCAAAGTGCACCTCCAGGCTAGGTTCACCTAAAAAGTCCAGTAGCCTATCTTCTGCCATGGCGTGATCTCTAATGGTAAGGCACTTGAAAACCTATAATGCCTTATCCACCAAGGGTTTTGTACTCCGATACTTGAATGTTTGAATGAGATCAGCCACTAACTCTTGCCAATTCCCTGTCTGGTGGCATGTCTCAGAATGAATGTACCATGCATGCGCATAACCTTGTAATGTGGAATACAACTTGTGAACCCATAATGAAGGTGGCAATGCTTCTACGCTTCCCATCTAGGCTGTCTCACATGCTTGGATATGGAGGGAAGTGGTCTTTTTACCATAGTAGTATTTTATAGCCGTGGGTGTGTTGCTCTTGCAAAACCTTACAGAGAAGGAAATTATCACCTCATGCCATTCCAAGAGATTATCATGATGCGTTTCCCACTAGTGCATAATAGTTCTGAGTAGGACGTAACTTAACATCCCCCTTCATTCATTTTCCTCCTTCCACTGAGCTTCCATCTCCTGCAAAAATACCTTAGGGAAGGCTCCTCTTGAGTACTTAGGTAGCTCCTTTCCCCTAGGAACCGAACTGTACATGCCTTTGTCATGTTTGTTACTGATACTCTCAAATGCCGTCTGATTAACTCATAGGTCCCATACACCCAGTAATCACACGCTATACTGGTGGTGTCACTATGGATTGAGCATCCTCAAACTTGATAAGTCTGTCTATGGGATGAATTGTCTCTAGATCCTTGATTGACCACACATATATTCTATCCAGGACCTCTTCTCCCAAGGGTTCAGTATAGGGTGTTGATTTCCCATCATCTAGGGGTATGATGACTCATTTCTCCTCATTTTCAAAGCTTATGTATCCCTTTTTGAACCAAAGATCCACATTGTTCTTATAACACCATGGATGCCCAAGTAATGTTGGGAAATTATCTACCTCAATGAGTACCAAGACTTTGAAGTCCCCAGTAAACTTAGCTCCTTGAATGGTTATGGCTACATCTTTTAAGACACAAATGAGCATTTCCTTCATTTTTTTTCCAAATACACATCATTTGAAGATGGTTGTAATGCAGGTCTTCCCGTCTAATGCCATGCATCCAAGGTGAGAACATTGACTTCCATGCCTGTGTCAATGAGGATATTACTAAGGAGCCATCCATCAACGAACAAATTTAATGTGATCTCCATATCATAGTCAAGGATGAGAGGGGGAAGGTTTGCATGCAATACCTACCTCTCGTGATCTTCTCTGGTGCATGGTACCTTATCTATCAACCATGCCCCTAGTAAGGGAATAATATTCTCTTTCCTTAGCATTTTACATACTTCCTTGACCTCATCCAGGTCATCCTTTGGTGTCTCAACATTCCTTATTTTCTCCTCCCTCATGGACTTCTCCTTTAGAAATTGAATTTATCCTTGTAAACTCCAAATGACATCCATGGTTTCTTGATATACCTCCTTCTAATGTGCATGGTCTGGGTACTTCCCATGTACCACTTCTTCCCTTGAAACTAGGTTCTTCTGCCTTGGTATTTCCTTTGCATGCATGGCCTCTGTTCTTGTTGTTACCATAACATGTTCTGAACCTACATCACGTGTCACCCATGGCATCCATTGTGTGTCAACCTTAAATTCTCACCATTGCAGTGCCTTGTCTTTTTGGTGCTGTTGATTCATATGCTCAAAAAACTTAGGGCACTCCTCATACTTGTGCTTCTTCCCGCACCATGAGCACTGCAATAAGTCTGGGAACTCACGCTTGTAGTGGTCTGTAGACCCAAAATTAAAATAGGTTCCATGTGGGAACTCACTTCTTCTTTTCCTACGGTTAGCACAACCACTGAATCCTCCACGAAAACCCCTTCTGCACGTGCCTCCATCTACGTTCTCCTCATAATGGTGGTCATCATTCTTAGAACTACTAAAAAGTCTAGTCTAGCACACACCATGATCAATGGCCTCATGGATCTGATCAATAAGCATACAATCCATAGTATCATGGGTCGTAGAGGTGTAGATCTTATAGTAGCAAGACACATTCTTCTGCATTGCGCGTTGCAAAGGGGGACATCAACTCGCATCATGGTCCTTATGAAAAATTTCATAGTCTATTGCTACGGTATGTACTGTCTTCTGGGGGAAACTATCCTTGACATGCCCCTTTACTTCACAATCTGTACACCATATACCACTGGGAGTCTCATTAGCCGAGTTTTCAGAAAACTTCTCTAGTTGCTTAGCCATAACAATGATTTGAACCTCCAGGAATGGGATAACACCAATATCAACACTTCCAACAGCTTTGGTGCATAGGGCATCTTCTAATGCCTTGCGTCGATCTGTGAAAGTTTTATGAGATAGAGATCTTCTAAATGGAGTTATGAACCCCCCAAAAAACCATTGAGCATGCTGTGAGGGGTGAATGTCATATGAAAATTTTGATAGGAGAGTCTTAAACTGTGCATCATACTCCCACACACTCTCTGCCATTCCGTGTTAAATATCCTTCATAGCGTTGATACTATCTATTCAAACTTAGGGATGTGGAATTTTTCCAAGAAGGCATTCTTTAAAGCAGTATAATTCACCACCATTTGATGAGGGTCATATTTCCTATACCAGCTATGTGCGTGCCCTTAAAATGTCATTACAAACTGATTGGCCTTCCATTTTGGGGTTTTGATCCCCTTTGTGTGCCATAGAAACTCACACTTATGAACATGCTCTGTAGCATCTTCAATACCCCTATAATCTAGAAAATGTAAAGATATCTCAAAGAAGACTTGAGGAGGTGGCTGGGGCCCTTGTCCTCCAGAGCCAGAGCCTTGGTTTCCTCTAGTTTTTCCTCCTCTGACAGATCCACCAGATCCACCAGGTGCTATGCCTCCTGACCCACTAGATTCCCTGGATCCACCAGGTCTTTTTCCTCTTGATCCACCAGACGCACCAGGTCCACTAGGTCCTATTCCTCTTGATCTACTAGACCCTCTAGGTCCTATAGTGGTCATGCCAAGGGTCCCCAAAGTTCCACTAAAATATGTGCCAAAGGTCTATGATAATGCCCCACTACCAACAATCTACCCCGCACTACTCCCAGACACAAGATCGAAGGCTTGTTTCATTTCTCTTTGTCAAAAAATTCCTTCAAATACTGGAATAGTATGCATAGCCATAGAAGTGGAAAATGAGAAATTGTATCTTCTGGGAGTAGATCTATCACTTCCACTGATACCAACTGGGTCAGTGATACTCCTCCCTTGATATAGAAAACCAAGCGCCAGGGTTTGGTCACTAGGTGGGTTTAGGTGTGTGCTAACGACTCTTCTCTCTCCATGTGGAAAACTCTCATCAGAAGCCGAAGGGGTCTCTCTTATGCACTTTTCAAGATGGGGTAACATAGATTGCTTAGGTTCCACATCCTCTGTGTGAACCTTAGCTCCTTCCCACTATATCTGCATCTATAGATCCATCACACTTAGAACCTCATGTTGTCTAACAATCTCCCTTTCACGCACTTCACTATACTTAAGTCATCTCCCCCCTTTCTTTCTTCATCGTAATGTCTTCCATCTTCCTCCACCTTAGCTTCCTCACCCAGAACTTAGAATGGTTTAGCAGGCCATAAAAAATGCCTCTAAACTCAAGGTAACAATCAAGATCTTCATGGAAAGAGGAATAAAATGTAGAAATGATCCTCTGGGCTCCTGAAAAAAATCAAACTCAACAAATTCTGGACAAGAATATGCAGAAATAACATACTCCAGAGTGTAGCTAGCCAACACACCTTTCCACAAATTATCCATAGCATGAGTCCATGTCATATCTGCATCTTACAACCTCTGATATTCTTCTTGGGTCCATACGCGTGATCTATAATACTAACTTGATCTAGTCGTATATGTAGAGAGCCATTCATACAACTCTACTGGGAAGCAACAAAAAAATGTTTCAGAAAACTCATGGTAGAGGTTCTCTTCTACCCATCTACGTGCATCAAACTCAATTCCAGTGCTAAATCTATGAGAAAATTCATTCTCTGTGCTTTTGAACCATGATTCAACACTTTCCAAAGTTAAACGCTCTTTCAACACTCATTAAACAGATCATGATGTATGTCATCTTCCTCTACAAATTTAAAAAGAGGTCCCGACAATGAAACCAAGATGTAGTCATTTTTACACCCACTAAAGGACAAGGGAATCCCATGCGTGCATGTCATCTTATCACCCAGTGGGCACTGGCTGCTCACCCGAGGCACGCAGTGCTGAGTCTCTCTTTTATGTGTGTTGAGTGGGAAATCATCATTTATGATCCAAAATTTGAAGGAAGTGAGTGGGAATGAAACATGTGAACATCATAGAGTTCAAAATGGCTCTAGATCATTCTAGTCAATACAAATAAAGATAATTTAATAGAATTAAATAACTAAAACAAAACATAAAGGAAAATGCACAAGAATTCATATTTATCTTACAAATAAACATTAAAAGGTACTGTGAATAATTGTGTAAGAATCCAAACCAAGAAGGATCATATTCAATTAATGTGGTAACCTCATTACATTCATTAGAATTGCTACAAAACACCACATTATGGCAGACCAAAGTCATGCATCATAACTGGATCCCTATCATTTAGCTCTAAAAAAAATTTAATAACCCCAAGCCCTTGATACATCCTTCTCCTATATTTAATCTACCCAACCTAAATAGCATTCCTTGTGGCATTTTTGCAGGGCTCCACTCCTTCCTCTCTGTATAACCGATTCCACCACCTCCACCCTTTTCTTCTACAGGCACTCGTGTATATAGGCATCCCAAAGTGCCAACTCATCCTTCTGCGGCCTCAGATTTGTCGCCAAGTGTCTGGATGTAGTCGTCCATGAGAACATGCTCCATTAGGCCTGATCTCTCCACTTTTCTGCCATGATGGTCTTCTAGAAGCTTCCATCGTAGGGCATATTCCTTCCTAGGCCAACCTATTGCCAGGTTGACATCTTATCCACTTCACATACACAGTTAATTCATGCTTTTATTGTGTCCTACCCGATACGCCAAATATGGCTAAGTCCCTAGACCGTGTCTTCTGACACATAACATGACCCTTCTAAAACCCTCCTAGAACCCTGTCTTGCATGCCTTCTCCTTGTGTGCCCATCCTTCAACCTAGGCCTTTCAGACCGATGTGCCCCTATGTACTTATTCAATATTTTGGGGGCCTAACAGCAGGGTATATACTAACATATTTCTTCTTTCAAATTGGTCTATCCACTATTCCTCCATGGCACACAGGAATACTATTGGGTCTCCTTCTCTAGTGTACAGAGGTACAGAGCTGTTACCTATCCTGTTGATGTAATGAGGTTTGATTTTCCATACAAATGCATTCCTTACTTTGTGCCCAACCATCTCATAAGTACCATGAGCCCAATTATCACAAGAAATACTTGTAGTATCACTAATAAAATGTGTATCTTCTCATTAAAGGATTCCTTCCTTAGATGGCTTGAGTACTTCTGGGTCCCGAATGACACTTACATAAATCCTATTCAGATCTTCCTCACTCAAAATCTCAACATAAGGCATATATTTCCCATCTATTAAAGGGATAATAACTCTTTCATTCTTGTTCTCAAAATAGATATATCCCTTTTTGAACCAAAGATCAACATTATTCAAGTAACACTAAGGGTGACTAAGTAGAGCTAGGAAACTATCTTCTTCTACAAGCGCTAAAACCTCAAAATCCCCAATGAACTTGTCCCCTTATATAGTAATGGATGCATCTTTTAAAACTCCGATAGGAGCGGCCTTAGGTCGATTAGCCATAAACAATACATTAGAATATGGCTATAATAAAGGTCTCCCCATTTGTACCCATTCATCTAAAGTAAGCACATTTAGTTCCACACCTATGTCAATAAATATATTACTCAAGAGCCATCCATTGACAACAACATTCAAAGTGATCTCCTTGTTGTAATCTAAGCTATGGGGGAATATTTACATGCAAGATCTGATGCCCATTCTCAATATTCACGTATAGAGTATTTCCCTTTAGCCAACTCCCTATTAATGGAATGATATTCTCCTAGTGCAACATTCTGCATACCTCCTTCAAGTCATCAATATCTGACTGGACCATCTCTGCTTCCTTCTTCTATTCCATCTTCTGTGATTACTCCTTTAAACACTGTATCCCCGCTTGAAGGTCTCTGAGTACTTCCATGGTCTCCTGATAAACCTCCTTTTGGTGCACAGAATCAAATACCTTGTATGTAAAACATCCTCCTTAGTTATAGTAGGCTTCGATTGTAATGTTTCTCTAGCGCGCGTAACTTCAACGCGTGTAGTGATCTTAACAGATAATACCTCAGGTTCTCGTGACAACTTTGGCATCCATTGATTTTCCATAGTGCGTTGTATCCTAACCATCCTTGCACCTTTGTTCTCCTATTTTTTGCTTGCTAAGATGCTCATATAGATTCAGGAATTCCTCATAGCTATGATTCTTCCCACAAAAAGAACATGTAATAGTATGAGGACATTTGAGCCTGTAGTGGTTAGGTGATCCACATGTAAAGCATGTTCTGCGAAGGAATTCACTTCATCTACCAACATGACCTCGACCTACGAATCCACCATGGTATCCTTGACCTCTGTCACATCCTCCTTCATATCACCCCTCATTCCAATCATAGCATGCTTGATTGTGATTCTTATCCTAGTGCTCACATTTATGCTTAGAGTTATCTGATACTCCTTTTTGTCACACACCAATATCTTTAGCATAATGGATCTGACCGATCAAATTGCAGTCTTCTGTATCGTGAGTCATAGAATGAATTTTTTTACAATAGCAGGATATATTCTTCCTCATCGCACATTGTAATAATGGGCAGTGGCTGACATCATGGTTAAAATGACATATCTCATATCCTAGAAATAATGAACATACCATTGTGTGGGGAAAACTATTTTTGGTGTGCCCTTCCACTTCACACTATGTACACCAAATCCCAATGCATGTCTCATTTTCCGAATTCTCTGATAGTTTCTGCAACTACTTTACCATAGCTACAACATGCGCTTCCAAGAATGGGCTGACTCCAATGTCTATACTCCCAACTTCCTCAGCACACAAAGCTGCTTCAAGTGCTTCACACAGATAAGTGTATGTATTATGTGACATTGCCCTTCTAAAAGGTGTGATGGGACTGCCAATGAACCATTTTATATGTTGGATTGCATGGATATCATAATAAATCTTAGATAAAAGTGTTTTGAAATGGGCATCATACTCCCAAACATTCTCAATAGTGCACTGCTTAATATCCTTGAGCGTGCTTATACTCTTATGCTTAAATTATGAGATATAAAACTCTTTAAGGAATACATCTTTAAAAGCTACATAATCTACACAAGTTTGATCAAGGTCAAACTTCCTATACCAACTGTGTGCGTGTCCATGTAATGTAGTTACAAATTGACTTTCCTTGCACTTAGAAGCCATGATCCCTTTTACACACCACAATATCTCACACATGTGCATGTGTTTAGAAGCATATTCTATGACCCTATACTATGGAAGATGAAGAGACATATCCATGTAAATATTATGGGGTTGGTGTGGACCCTACCAACTTGATCTAGAACCTCCTGTGTTGCCTCTTCCTCTAGAACCACCAGATCCACTAGAACTAGAGCCACCTATACCCCCTGACCCTCCACTTGTAGATGGAAGTGGACCAGAGGATGTAATTCTCTGTGTCCTAATATTAGTATTGTATTCAAATCCTATAGTTTGCGTGGTAGTATTAATCCTAGAAGTGAGCCTCAAATTATGTATGCTCAAATTCTGTGTAGATGATGCACCTGAAAAGGTACCTCCAAATAACAATGAAGACATTTTCCCTACCATCGATGTACTTTATATATGACTTACTCTTGCTTCCCTACTACCCAAATTAGCTTGCTGACTATTGGATGTACTAAATATTGGAAAACCATGTGCAAGGGCTAGGTTGCTAGGTAGATTTAGATACGCGCATGTGGCCCATGTCATCTCTACTAGCGCGATTTTGTGTGAGGCCAAGGAGGGTTTCCTATCACGATTTCCCAAATGGGGGAGTTCATGATGCTCTAGCTCCACACCTTTTGTGTGAGCTCCAAATCCTTCACAAGCCATTTCTCTCCTCAACGCCATCTATTCTACAATGTCACACTGGTTCTTTATCTCCCTCTTGTGCACCTCCCTATACTTAAGCCACCTTTCTTCTCTCTGCTTCTCTTCCACTAGGTCTGACATCTTTCACCAAACTTGATCCTGCCCCCATGTGTGGTGGGGTTTAGCTAGTAATCATATTTTCCTTTAAGTTCAGAGTTACCATCAAGATCTTGATCGCTAGTGGAATACCTTGCAAGTAAGTTCCCCTAGGATACCGTAAAAATTGAAACTCTACTACCTCTAGGCAAGAATAAGTGGAAATGGAGTACTCTAGAATATGGCTATTCAAAACACCATGGAACTAAGTATCCACAATGCATTTCTAAATCAGGTCAACATCATACTAGGCCTAAAATTCTTCCTATGTCTAGATAAGTGTTTGATACCTCCAATTCCATTTAGATGCACAAGAAACCAACCACTCATACAGTTCTTTAGGGAAAATAAGAAAGAATCTCTCATAAAAAAAATCATACAGATTCTTTTCCATCTATGTGCATGTGTCAAACTTAGATCTAGTGCAGAACCTCCATGCGTATTCTTATTCTAGATCTTTTATCCACTCCTCAACACTTACTATTATCAACCGATACGTATTCATAGTGAACCATCCTGAAAACAACTAAAAAAGAGGTCCTGACAACGGAACCAATGATGTAGCCTATAATTTACCACAAATAACCTAGGCGTGCTGGCACATCACCCAGCCTGAGTTGAGTGCTCACCCAAAGCGCACAAAGGTACCAAGACCCTCCTTAGAATTACTTGTGCAGGATGTGAACCTGATTAAAATATAATGCATTTAGCTCCATAATTAGCATAAACATTCCACAGAGAATATTCTAGATCTAGATATTAAAGAATAATGAATTAAGTGATAAACATAATGAAATCAACCATGTAAGAACAATTACAGTCATGTTTAACACCATTATTCACCCAATACACTCCATTATATTAAACACAGTAAATACAAAAGCTTCTAACAATAAATAGTATCATAAGTTTATGTGCGCATTAGATCTAGCAACATAACTCCACAATAGCTCATACACAATGTGTCTTTTACTACACAGATTAATACATATTTATAAGGGTGGGGATTTTCCCTTCACCACTTATGCATTTACCAAAATATGTCGCATGCTAAAAATATTAATGTGCCTTTACAATAACATGCACACATACAAGTGTGCTAATAATAGATATCTTATTGTTAACTGGCAGTAGTAAGCCTATTATTAACTTGAACTCATGCATGGAACTTAGTAAAAACTCTTTCCAAAATAGCATTTGTGTGTTGTGCAAGTCTCCATCCCATTGTGTGCTCCGTACGCTATCTCCAAAAATAGCCCGTAACCATGAAAATGGCTAAGTTCCGAATCACTCTGTATTTCACATGCATGTACTTCCTTATCCTTTTGTGCCTTCAAATATGCCTTGCTCCAACAATTGAATATTCTATTTTCCCTCTCCTTAGTGTCATATTATGTGTACTCAACAGAGGGGATTTTCATAAAGGAGTGGAGCCACAGAGTTGAGTAGAGCCAGGATCAGGAGAAAGGAAGAACTTTTAGTGACCCAACAAAGAAATGACACCAAGGAAAGCAATAAACATTTCACCAAAGAAGGGAAAGAGAAAGGGGAAACAAGCCATTTCCACCAGTTTCAATGAAGAATGGTATGCAGAGATGTAATATCTAGACGACGTATTGCTTGGAAAGGAATGGGTGTCTTATTTTAGAAAGATGGCTATGAGTGACTAAAACCATCGAACAAGAACCATAGAGAATGAGATGGGATTATAACTAAGTCACCCTACAGATAAGAGGACACCAGATGGAATGCCTATCTATGATGATGATGTAAAGGCAAAAATGGATAAGGCCAAGTTATTGCAATTCTATGAGTTGCCCTATCTTGGCAAACCTGAGTGACTATAACAGTGGTTAATGTCGCGCGTACATGAACACCACTTCTACTTCATAGGATGAAGGATGCAAATAAATCCCTAACTACTTTATAAGTTTACTAATCTTATCTATGAAGGAGAATCATTAGATGATGTCTTGGATGATAAGGAGGCAATTAAGAGGACCGTTGAAACTTATGACTACAAGAAGGGGTCATGCTACTTTGACATTTCTTAAATTTCTGACCCTGTAATGAGGATGGCCCCACACTGGTCACAAAGCTGAATGGGTGGGAGAGATGGACACAGATCAACAAGGTTTGGTTGAACATTTTTTGTAAGATCTCAGAGGGCACCATCTATAGCCTATCAACTTTCATAGTAGAAGACATCATCAATGCCATGCGCAATAGAGAAAATATCATGTTCGGTAAAGTCCTCCTTACCATTGTATTTTTAGAGATTGGAATGCCTAATGTGCTAGATAAGTTTGTTTGGGAATACCCAGATGATAACCCTTCCCCCACCAAAATATTTGAGTAATAAACTTGTGACACCATGAAGGCCACCCACAAGGCGCGTCTAGAAAAATAGTATCAACGGATGCGTGATGCATTCAGCGCTAAATAAAGAATACCTGAGCAGTTATCTGTTTTACTGTAAGGTGAGGCTAAATTCACTGTGTACCAACATTTTTTTATTGGTATGTTTACTCTGGCAGATGGTGCCAAGGGTCCCTAGTGAAAATTTCCATTCTCCTTCACAACACAATACTTCCAGGTCAGGGTCAATCGATTAAAAGAGGAAAATAAGCTAAGGTTTGACCTCAACACGGTAGACCAAGATTACCATGAGATGCATAGAACATTGATATATCTAAAGAAGTTCACCTATGTGGAGAAGAATGTTTCCCATGACGTATATATGTTGAAGCTAGTGGCATTGCATGTTGCTGGGAGGACCACATCAAGGGTATACATGTGTATAAGGCCTAAGTATGAGAAAAGAACTTATGGTGAAAATGATGTCTTTATCCTAGAAGACCCCACTGTAAGGAAGAAGGATATGCCAAGGAAAAGGGAGAGGGGGGAGAACCCTGAGAAAAAACACCAAGTACACATACAGTGTAGTCTGTAGGCACACAAGAGTTGGGCACAAAATACAACAAATATGCAGGGAGGAAGAAGTCCCCTATAGAAGAGAAAGAGAAGAAACCTGAGGAAGAGGCACCAAAGAAAGAGAAGTCCCCTATAAAAGAAGAATTGTCAGAAAGAGAGGATTTGCCTAGGGAAGAAGAAAAATAAAATTCTCCTATGTTAGAATCACCAGTTAGGAAAAAGCAAAGAGTAAAAGAAAATGAAGAATCAGAAGTAACACAGAGCATGGAGGCCGACAAGGGTGATGAGGATGATAAATAACATGGTGAGGCTTAGAACCATCTTGTGTACGATGTACACGAGTTAGAGGAAAAGGTAAATGAAGAGAACGATGAGGACAAAGGAGGTGCTCATAACAAGGGGGGAAGTGAAGAAATAAACATGAAGGATCAATAGACTCCAAGCATGACTAAGGAGCAGATAAAGGATGCCATGGAGAGGAGGTATCAGGAATTATAAAGGACCTCGTGGATAAAGAGGTGGAGTGCAGTGCCGAAGAATTACTAAAGGAGATGGAGGAAAGTGAAAGTGTGGGAAAGGAGAATGGAAGCATGGGCAGAGACCCCAAATTAATAGTAAGCTTACCAAAGGTAGCGCACACAGGTGGAAAAGGTAGAGTAGCAGAGTAGGAACAAGAAATTACTTACATCAATGATTAAAATAAGGTACTACACACGCACTTCCAAAGTACCATGCCTTCAAACTAACTCCTTACATGATCTTCTTTTAATGAAGAGGGTATGTACCCATGCACAAGGAAAATGTTATCTTGGGATTTTGAGTCCCATGTTGATGAACCCTAATTCGAGGTCAATCGAGATGCATTTATGAAGATACCAGATGCCAAGGGGGTAAACCCTTTGGTGAATGCCTAATAACTACCTGATGAGCAAGTTTGTAATGTGCTCAAAAAAGTATTGGTAGAATTTGAGGTGAGGATCTTTGTGAGAAATGAAAGAATAAGGGTCTTGGAGGAAGAGATTAAGAAGAAAAATGAAGAGATCAATGAAAGAGACAAGGAAATAAAACAAAAGGAATTGATTAGTGCACAATTAAAGTACAAACTAAGGGATGAAAAGGAAAAGGTGAGAAATATCCATAAGAAGATAGAGATTATTTTAGACACCATAATCTTGAAGCACCTAGAATTAGCCCTGTCTGAGCATAAATACGAGTTAATCATGTAATTATTGGAAAAATTGACCCAAATCCTCACTATGGAAAGGTGACCACTCACATTGGAGTTGACATAAGAGGCGATGGCGCACCAGAAGGAGGATTAAAATCTAAATATTGGGGAGAAAGTTACTTGGTATTCTGAGCTCCTTGCTACTGTAAAGACCGCCACATAAATGGCCAAGGATGTATATGACAATTGCGCCAAAAAAGATAGGGTAGTAAGCATATTGGTTATTACGCATGAGGCGGATTTGAAGGAATTTCAAGAAAAGAACAAAGGCAACAGGGCGGAGCATGATAATATCCTAGCTAAGGTTGAGAAAATGTTGGAAGCAATCGAAACTTTATGGGGTTCAATTAAGAATCAGCTCAAGGAGCTATATCCCTAGGTCACTCGCAGAATGGACGCATTAGACTATCTTAGCAAGCAACTAGAAGGAATTGTAGATAATTTGAATTCTAAGAGCAACGAATTAATTTTTGATGAAGTGACCACTCTAGTAGGTGACCCACTTTAGCAAGTGTAGAGTGAGGTAGATGCCTGGGAAAATATTGAGGAAACTGTGAAGAAGGAATTTCCACTCCTACAATAGTATTAGGTTCTTTTATTATTTATTCAGATTCTCCCAGTTCCACTATTCTTTATTCTTTGAAGAAGCAGGATGTTTTTGAGGATAGAGAACACGTGTAGTATGGGGTGATGTTGGACCCTAAATATTGGCTAAGTACCAAGAGGCATGCGCATGTAGGACTAGTGAGAAGAAGGGCACTCAGGGGAAAGCGCGCAGGACAAAGGGGTTTTAGAAGGGTTTAAGTGAAACTCGGGCATGAGTGGGAGAAAAAACACGGGTTTAAAGGACTTAGCCATATTTTACATTCTAGAGGCACTTGAGGAAAAGCATGAGGACTTGGCTATGCATGATGAGTGGATAAGGTGCCAGCCTGGAACCTTGGAGGTCAAGAAAAGGATATTCCCCACAATGAATATTGCCAAAAGACATCATTACAGAGAGTGGAGGGTTTGCAAAGAGATAAGAATTCACCTATAGAGGACCACATTGACACTTGGTATGTGATATGTGCTTAGAGAAGGCATTCCAGTGGGTGCTGATGTTATATAAAGGAATGATCAGGCTAGAGACAGAGACAAATGAGAGATTGACATGAGACTCATGCATAAATACATAGAGTAACGAAGTGCTACAGTACTACTAGGGTTTAGAGCACTTAGTGCTAGAGGGTTGTAAGGGATGCCATACACATATGTATGGGTAATAGGATCTGTAACAAGGAATAAAATGGGAAAAATTATAGTTAGGATCTCATGTCAGGAAGGTTTGCAGGAGACAAGTCCATGTTATTTAATATATATGGTTTGAGATGACCCTTTTGACTGTATTGTGGCTACCAGAACTCTTTTAAATGAATATATATGTGGGTTCGTTCTGTATAACTTGTTTATGAGTGTAAACCCACATGTTATATGACTTATCATGGCTCAGATATAGTTTATTATACTTATTAAAATGTTATTTAGCTTATGTGATGCATTAATATGTAGACCTGTTAGTTACATCTTCAACCTTTTTAAGTAAGTGAATGTACTTATGCTTATGCAAATAATCCTCCATTAATTATAGAACCTTCTCACAAATCTCACATAAAAGAGGGGATTGACACCCATGTGTCCCTCAAGTGAGTGCCAAGCGCCCGCTGGGTGATAGGCCAGTGCCCTTGGGGTTACAAAAAATTATTAAGGGTAAGTAAATGACTAGAACATTCACCTATTCAAAGAAACCACCTCTTGTCTTCTTGCTTGGACCAAAGAATACAAACAAACCATTATGTAACTAGAGGAACATGTAAGAACTCTCAGTGCATATATTTAACCCTTCTCTGGGGCCAAATAAACACTTCCCCTTCCAATCAAATATATTCCCCCAATTAGCAGTATGGACCCCAAGGCAATCAAGAAATCACATGAATACATGATATGTTGGAAATCCTATGAAAATTTGATTGAAGAAATCATTAAGCAAGGCAAGACATTGTGTCCGGATCTCATTTATCTCATCAAGTATGCTTGTAAAAAAGATGAAGGACGATCTTGCAATGAAGGTTGTAATTTGGATGAGACACTCCCACTGGTATCCAAAATAAGTTCTTTCAATTCTCACACCCTTGTGAGTAAGGAAGTGTTTGCATCAATTTCTAAAGACTTGTCCCAAGTTTGGATACTCATCATGGATGAATGGTATGCAATTATCAAAAGGTCCATATCCGAGTTGAAATCCCATGAGTATCAGGTCTCTGAAATCTTGAAGGAATTCTATCACTGTGTTCAAAGGTTTGAGTTCCCTCCGCTCACTAAGGACTCATCATAAGAGGAAGTCATCATTTCATTTCAAGAGATGGTCAAGAAGGAGGTAAGTGACTCTCTTTCCTTCAATAAAGAAAATTTAGAATCCTTGACCGGTATCAAGAGTTCTATTTCTACAATTACAATGAATCATGAAGAATGACTTCATCAATGTAAAAGGATCAGTGGTGTCCTTGAGACATGAACCAAGGTGTTGAGCTGAATTTGCATTCCAGGGGAAGATAATTTGACAATTGTGATAGCTCAATTCATCAAGGAATCCAAAGAAAAGGAACCCACCCCAAAGATCCACCATCAGGAGGCATGATTCAGTAATGTTCATCATAGCAAGAGATTTCTTCATCAGATGTGGCTGTTTTTCCTTCCTTCTCTCTTTCTCCCTTTTTTTTTCTCCCCCCTTTCTAATTCTTCGTTGGGCATAATCATTGTATTTCATCTCATTCACTTAAGTGAATTCATAAAGAAACATTGTAAAATTCCCTTTAATTTATAAAAGGGAACTTATTTCTCACTTCCTAGGAAGATGAAAAGTCACAAATTGAATGAGACAACAAAGATTCATGTGGGGGGTAGGGGTGAAGAGTCAATTCACATTGTTATAAATTGGGATGGATTCTCCATTCCAAAGGATTTGGAAAATTGCATTATGAAAATTCTATACTTTGTAGCAATAGTGGATTGTAATATGTTGTTGGACTTTGTGTCATCCATAGACATGAGATAAAGATACATTTCTTGTACATAATTTCTTCTTTTCCCCTGCTTTGTATAACTTGTGTAAATTTCAATCAAGGAATATAGTTTATACTTTCTAAGATGTATGAATGTGTGTAGCTTTATATGCATGGTTTCCTCTCATTGTTGAGGAAATAAACATAGTTGTTATAAGCATCTTGTGTTTCTTCCACTTCCCTCTTTCATGCACTTTGCAAGTATAGTGATGCAAGAGATTTGAATATTCGATAGATGAATATGAGAACTTGGTGTCTCAGGTTGTCCATCTCACTAGATAGATTCATTGTAATTTCCTCTATATTGAATGTTGAAATACTATGGTTAATGGGTGTGAACTCTGTAATCTACTCACAAAAATATTATTGCTTTCCTGATTTCCCTCCTTTCCCCTCATCACTGTAATTTCCTCCCTTGTACCCCTTGCAAGCACTTTGCCACAGGTTTAGTAGAGTGTCCCTGTGTGATCCCCGACCAATTTTGCCACCCAAAACATTTATATAGGATTAGGATTAGTTTACTTTCAATAATGGGAGTTGTACCATTCAATGCAAAGGGGCATATCACTATGAATATTGGTGGAGACACCTAATTTTTCCACTCGACATTTTTTCTCACCAAAAAATCCCCAAGAGATGATACCTAAGTCACCCCCATACATCTGAATGTACCAGATATAATTTACTTTCTTTCTTTGTAGGTACAACCTTGAGAAAATTTACTCACTTCTGTTTCCCATATACACAATTCTCATAGAAATCCAAACATGTTTCGATAAATCTAGGAAAATTATTTTTTATGATTTACATGCCCTTATGGCTCATATGACCTAGCCTATAGTGCCACAATGTTGTATATGCATCTGAAGCCATAAAATTACAAACATTAGTACTACCAGTGGTTAAATACAAGGTTTTGACCTTCTTACCTCTATCCACCACAAGAGAAACCTTGGTAACCTTCCAAGAGTCCCCTATAAATATCACAGTACAACTATCATTTCCCAACTACCCTGCCGATACCAAGTTTTGTCTTAATGTAGGCACATGTATGACATCCTTCAATAAGCATGTATTCCCATTATGCATCTTAACTTGAACATAACATTTTCCAACTATGTTGTAAGACTCATCATCACCAAGAAAAACATGTCCAAAATCCACTTGAACATAATCAACAAAATAATTCCTATGTGGAGTAACATGGAAAGAAGCCCCCAAATCTAAAACCCAAGATTAGACAATATTATGCCAAAAAAGAATCAAAGCATCCTAGAAGACATTACCTATTGCCACATTCACCTCCTTGTTTTCTTCTTGTTATTTCTTCTTGTCCCAAATTTCCCATCAATTCTATTTCACATGCCCAACCTTTCTACAGTGCCAATATACCATCTTGCTTTTGGATTTTTACCTTGCCTGATCTTTCTATTTTCCACAACTTCATCTATTATTCTATCTACCTCTAGTTTCCACTGTCAAAGCATTCCCTAAAGTAAAATATTACTTGGATATTTTTCTTCACATTTCCTTGCTTAGAATCACCCCCATAACATCCTCAAAATTCAACTTTGAGTTATTTGGAACTGAGTTTCTTACCCCTATTACCAGGTTATTCCATCTCTTAGGTAAGGAGCACAAAATTAACAAAGCCCTAACTTCTTCACCAAATTCTATTGTAACTAAAGCTAGCATATTTACAACCATATTAAATTCATTCAAATGATATGCTACTGGACTATTCTGAGAAATATTCATATTAAACAAAATTTTCATTAAAAATATCTTGTTAGAGGAAGATGGTTTTTCATATAACTTCCCTAATGCATCCATAAGTTCTTTTTTAGTCTTTTCCTTTGAAACATTAAATAATATTGAAGATGTAAGAAATATCTAGATTGTTCCAAGTGCCTTCCTATTCGAAAAATCCCACTCCACATTCGTAATGCTCGAGCGTTTTCTCCCTTTCTCAGATAATGGAATATAACTATCCTTTTGATAAAGTTAATATTCCATCTGCATCTTCCAAAGATGAAAATTATTCCCTTTGAATTTATCAACCTTTTTTCTTCCATCATTTTCCATAGATCCAACTAAAGATAAAAACTTCCATGCGATTCAACACTCCAAAAAACCAAACTAGGTTCTCATACTAATTGTTAGGCAATAAGGGATAAAATATGCGGAACAATCCCACATAGAATCACAATAGTAGAAACTAATATGAAGAATAATATCACAAATATGAAATAAAAGTGCAGAAAATAAAATAACACAACATAGAGACAATATTTAACATGGTTCACCTAATTTGGGCTACATCCATGAAGAATAACTCACTCATATTTTTATTACAAGCCACCTCTCTCTCTCAATACAATACCCATATCTATTTGGAGCTATGCTTAACAAACTCTCCTAAATTCACACTATAACTCAAACACATCTACAATGATATGTCTACCCTATCAAAATCCCAAAATCACATCAATAAGTAACTGATTAAGTAGTTTTACAACCATGGGCCAAGACTACTGTATAAACCTATTGTATGGATTGAGTCTAATATGATATTTCTATTGATGTATGGATTGAGTCTTGGTGAGTTTATTTGATTTGTCTTTGAGGTAAAGTTGTGAAGAAGAAGGTAGACTGGTGTTGGAAAGGAAACTTTGTTCTCGAGCAGGTGAAGGCTGATACTGGGATCCACCAACAACTTCGAATGATGGAGGGCTTAGGACCTCAGATGCATATGTGGATCTATGGGCGCAAATAAGATAGATGCATGGTATAAAGAAGCTAGATCTATAAAATTGAAATAGATAAGATTAGATAACAATATGTGGGGGTTGCCTAGATAGTGCTAGTTCTAAGAGGATTTTAATTCCCTTGGAGGATGTCAACCCTTTTGTTAGACAAGATAATAATATATCATGAACTATAGTTATCATATAGAAATAATGGAATATAAAATGACAAGTAACTAAAATGACGAGGGGACTTAGCTTGTGCTTTTCTATGGAGATGAACAAGGCATCAAGATGGCAGGATAACGAACTATGGAAAATATTTCTCCCTCAAACTTACATAAATTAATTAAGCTCTTTCTTCTTCTCTCTGAGCACAGGTCTCTCCAAGTCTAGGTTCTCCAGGTCTTCTTGAAAAATATATCGGTCCTTGAAATATGGGGGAAAAACCCATATTTATAACTTGGATGTGAGGTTAGATTGGGGTTAACAAGGTAACTGGGATTGGATAGAGTAACCTGAGTTAAGAGATATGATGTGATCACATGGGGACCACAACTTAAATTATTAGATGGAGTAGGGATCATGATTGACATGGTAGGTGAGATGATAGATTCCATTTGAAATTTAGAAAGGGGTGTAGGATGGGTGTATTAATACTCATGGATTGAATAATTTGTGAGAGATAGGGGAAAATTCCAAAAATATTGAATTATTGAATGGGTCCACATGGAGCCCCTTTGATAATTAATTAAATAAGGTGAGAAAATATATGGGATTTCATTTAATTTAAGAAAAATAAAAGTGAGAGTGAGAAGTGAATGGATGTGAGGAGACGACGGGGTGCTATACCCAAAAATAGGTGTCTATATTTTCCCCTTTTTGTTGAGTGGTTTGTAATAGTAAGCCACAAGACAAAAACAAAAAGGGTTAGATGAAATATGTGTCAGAGGATGGATGAAGATATGAACAAAGGAAATATGCCCTAGAAAAAAAAAAGATCGCAATAACAATGAACAAAAACTATGGTGGTGACTCAAATATCACATCGGTAGGTGAAAATTACGGTCTCAACAGAGACAAACAACAACGTTCTACAAAATAATGAATGGGTGAAGACCACTGCTGTATGGATGTAAACCAAGATGACCAATGGGTCATAGGAAAACATCAAAATATGTGCAACTGAATGTGAAATATGTGCACAATCCTTTTCCTATGAGGAATTATAATGCCTTGATTTTTGTAAGTTATCATGGTGATTACTTCTCATAATGTTGTAACTACAGAAATGAAGATAAACATGTTAAGATATATCTTTGATCTTAAAGGAATGTGTTGTTAATCTGAACCCTTGTTTGCTGTAATTTGTTACTTGGGATAGAAGTTATTATTACTTGAATGATTGCTGATGTGACAACAGATTTGTCGTATGCTTGATGAACTCTGTTCGCTGATTGACAACACACCTTGAATCAATTCCATTGATCCAAGGTATGCTGTGACCTTCTTGTGATCGCTTTGTAGATTTAATTTTAAACCAGACTGAAGGTTGATATAAATGTTGCAGCACCTGATTTTAGGTATAAATATCTGGTACATAGATGCCAATGAAAAAGGTTTGATTCTCGAACCGCACACCGTTGTAACGCTAGACCACTAAGGTGATAAAGGCCTGGATGCAGGTGGCTCAGGTATGTGGAACATGGGACGAAATGCCCTGCATAGTGTTGAATATGAATGTCAGTCGAAGGACTTGATTGGAAACTAATTAATTAAATAATAGGGGATTAAACCCTAACCTACCCCTAAGTTTTATCTAATATCCTAACTACTATCGTATATGGATTTTAGATTTTATAAGGGTGAAAATAGATGTAAATCCTACTAACCTATGAACTAGGCAAATGACCTAGATATGGACTATTAAAATCCTAAACTAATCCTGACCTAAGGAAGGGGACGCATAGACCCATGTGGATGGAAAGGATAAGGAGGGAAGGTTGGAAATTAATTAGGACAATGAATGGCGTCCTTACTGGTTGCAGTGCCAAGTTTGGTGGGAACATAGGGAAAGTTGGAGGCGTCCAGCTAGTTGTGAAACTAAACCATGATTGCATGCAAAAATTTGAAATTAGTAACTCGCCAACTTGAGTTGGCGGTTGCATGAGGAAAAAAAAGGAAAAAGGAATGCATTCAATTTATTAATTGTCTTGGTCTTAGCGACCAGATCGCCTTGGAAAGAGGATTGTGAGGGAAGTTTGTTTGTTGCTGTGTGCATTTGGATTTTAGTTGCTCTGCATTTTGTTCTTCCATGGTTCTGTCGAACCTGTTGTTATTTTTGGTTATTATCTTTGTTCTTGGAGAAGCTAGGCTATTTTTTTAAAGCTTGTGGAAGTAGGTGACTGTTTGGAAAGCTTTACTACTGTCGCCGTGGAGAAGAATAGCTCCTGTGGGCACGGTTTTCTTCGAGTTTCAAGAAAAATTATAGGCATGTTGAGCCCTTCTCCTTAAACCGTTTGCTTTTGCTTAATCGTCTCATTAAAACAACCCTGCTCTTATGAAGGGGGGGTTTTGGTTATTCAATTTTGCTGTTATGTTGAAGTGATTTTGGGTTGAGTCATTTTCTTTGCTGTATGCGACTTGAATATTTCTTTGCAAAATGGGTAAATGAAATGAATCTATTCTTTTTGTATGAGTCTGCATTGATAGTATTGTGTAATCGTTTCAATTATCCATTATGGATTCGAGTTGGTGAATGTACCAACGATGTGAGTATTGTTTTCTGAGTTCTGTGCATTCTTGTAAAAATGGAAGGATAAAAGGATTCGATATGACCTCTGGTTTGAGCTGTCATATAAAACGAACTCGACTTAGGTATTCTTGTGTATTTTGAAGAAAATGAGTGTTTCTTTACTGAAATTATTAAGGAAACGAGTTTTTTCTTTCTGTTGTTTTAAATTATGAAAGTAATGGTAATTGGGTTTCATTGTGCATTATGGGTTTGGTTTGATGGAAGTGATAGTGATATGTAGATTATTTTCTGAGTTCTGTGCGTGAATGGTTTTAAAAAAAAAAAACGCGAGAATGCTTGATGGAACTGTGCGTGAGTTATTTTCTCTGGTTGTATTACAGCACATAGAATACAAATTCTTTGGGACATTGGGCTTGTTTCATCGTTTTACTCTTACGCAATTTAAAATGATTAAATGCCTCCGTATTTGGTTTGAAATCAGTGAAAGAATTTGTTTTAGGAACTATTTACCTAATTCTAGAACTGAGTATCTAGGTATCTGCCGGATGGAATAGAGTTTACTATTTCAGTCTCTTTTAGACTCGATGATGAAATTATATGTATATGTGTGTGTGTGTGTGTGTGTGTGTGTGTGTGTGTGTGTGTGTGTGTGTGTGTGTGTGTGTATTCAAACTACATTCTTGACTTCTTGTTGTTTCATCAAGACTGAACTGAAGTGGGATTCTTACCTTGAATGTTTGAAAATGAATCTTTTTACCAATATGGTGAAACTCATGATTTCATAGCTAGCTGTACATTCTTGCTATTTAGGTCTAACTGAAATGCTTGTTTTTGATGAAACGTTGCTGATAAAACTAGCTGTACATTCTTGTTTGTTTATACCTAGACGTGAATGTCTGTAGAGTGAAATATTTAAAAGGAAATGACTGTGCTTAGAGGTTTTTGGGATACTGAAGTATACTAATCAGAATGAATCATACTATTGGATTATGTCTGTTCTAAATAGTGGATATTTGGTTAGACAGCGAGAAGAAGTAATATGATTCTTCTTTCTATTATTCGATTACTGATTTTATTTACTTCTCTTTGGACTGCTATCATTGATTGATATCACGTTGGATTAAATTCTCAGTACAGTCATGAGGAAAAGAAAGGGAGTGTGGATGGATAATTTGAATTAATGTTCATTTCTTCTCTCATACACTTGGAAATCTGTAATCGTTATGGAACAAATTTTGTATTGCTTTGGTTTAAGCATCTGCATTTTATTGCTGTTTACTTTTCTCATCAGTGTTTGATTGCTTGAAATCAAATGGGTAGCATGAATGGAAAGGAAAGTAATTCGGTTTATATTTTCAGTCAATTTTATCTTTTGAAATTATAACTAATGTAAGGGAATGGAATTGATAGCATTTATGTTAGAACAACAATATGCATAATTGTGTTATTAGTTCTTACAGATGTTTGTAATCTGGAACTGTTTGAAGGAAATTACTTCTTGTAGTAATTATTGGGAAAGAGGGCAATAATCCTATCTTTTCTGATTGGGAGGGTAATTAGATGATTGAGTTGTTATGCTGGTCATCCTTTTTGTTACTTAATTCTTGAATGATGTTCATATTAACGTTTCATAAAAGCATGGTTCTTTTATTGAGACAGTTAATTAAAAGCACTTCATTTTAATGACAAGTGCTTAATATGCTCAGTTCAATGAACTGACCCGTGCAAGTAATTTTGCAGATGGAACTTGAGTATAAACGAAGACATGGTTGTTTTCTGATACTTCTTTTGATTGACTGAAGATGGATTGTAATTGATAACTATTACTCCTCTACGAGGAAATGAGAAAAGAAGAAATTACATTCTTCTAACTTATGAGTTGTAATGTTGTTTAATATAAACAAAGTCCAGTCATTTGGACTGGCAAATGTATAGATTGTAAAGCCGATGGATGAATACAAGTACAAGTGTGATATTAATGACTGTATTAGTTTGATATTGTTGAATAAGTTTGAGAATATAACATTATTCCTTGATTTGGAATTATTCAAATGTTAATGGATGGATTTAAAAGGGAATAACATCTATTCTTTACCTAAATGCAACTTTTACATTGAAATGTGCAATTAGTTCATACTTGGGTTAAGATGAATTTTAAATTGACATCAAAAAGGATTTAGGTAAACATGATCTCTTAATTGAAAGGTATTCGGGATTAGCTTGAAAGTTAAGGAATATCAAATAACTTAGGAGCAGCCAAACCTTGTATTCGGACTCCGTTAATAGCCTCGAATGTTTAAATTCAGAAAATAAAGATATGGGAAATCATATCTATTGTTAACAGACCTTAACTAAGTAAGGTTAAGGAGGTTAAATGAATAAATTCATTTAGAATTAGACCTCATTTAAATGGCGTCTAATAAGATGGAATTCTGAATTTGTTTACAGTTGTGGAAAAACTTGGTTAAGTTTAACAGGTTAAACTTATTAGGTTTATCGATAATGGACTTATTAGTCCGAAGATTAAGAAAAGAACCAAGAATAGAATATGCAACCCTTCGGTATGAAGGAGGAGATGCGTATTAAGCTAGAAGACAAATTAAGTCTCTCTTAGCTACATACAACTGTAACGAGAATGAGGTTTAAGGATCAGCATGGTTGTTGAAGGTAGATCTTAAATATTAAGATTACAACCAAATCACACTTGAGCTGGATGTGTACTCTCGATGAGAGGATTCCGTAGAACATTGACATACGCCAGCTACAATATGGTGTCTTCATGAAGGCGGGACTGTCATGATGACACAATGTTATTGCTGACATATTACAATGCCCTCCCAAATTAATTCATCAAGTTTACATAAGCTGAATACTAAGTTCTTGGCTGGGGATAGGAATGTGATCACGTATACGGAGTGACTCCGGAGGACTAAAGGTAACTAGACACACGGAGTCGTCTAGGGACGACGTCGTATGTCTGCGTATCTTTAGTTACCATGAGTAACTTTCTATATTCGTTCATATTGCTAGTTGGGGATTAGAGCTTGACCTTAAACAGAAGGACTGGAAGAGACCAGGAAAGACCATTCTAGATAACAGACGAAGTGAGGTGAAGGACGTATTCCAATGATGTGTACCACATCTAAGAATATGATCATGCAAAGCATGTGAAAATCTTTGGCCAAAGTATCGCAAGTGCTGGTTGCGTTGTCCTAATCACCTAGTTTAAGATGCAGGATGTCAGACGAATATCAGTAACAGATAGGCTTCTTAAATGGATCACTTCGATAACCGAAAACGGTAAGAGAACCTTGTATATTTATTATACTATGCATGAATCAACATGAAGGATCAGTAAGTCGCCGAGTCATGAAATGAGAGATCGCTGAAACTCCGAGCCATAAAATGGGAGATCGGTAGTTTTGCGAGTCATTTACAGCAGCATATGGTATATGTTATATGATTGAATGGCACTGAATGTGTGTTCCATATTGCAAATATGTGAACAGATAACATATTCTAATAGGCTTCTTAAATGGATCACTTCGATAACCGAAAATGGTAAGAGAACCTTGTATATTTATTATACTATGCATGAATTAACATGAAGGATCGGTAAGTCGCCGAGTCATGAAATGAGAGATCGCTGAAACTCCGAGCCATAAAATGGGAGATCGGTAGTTCTACGAGTCATTTACAGCAGCATATGGTATCTGTTATATGATTGAATGGCACTGAATGTGTGTTCCATATTGCAAATATGTGAACAGAGAACATTAGTTTTAAAAGGAAATTGTGTGATCCAAACTGCATCAATTGGCCAGAGAACAATTATTAAAACTTGAACGTGTGTGTTTGAATTATATAACTCATAACAAGGAACGTTGTATATAAAAAAAAAAATTCCCTTGTTCTAGTATCTTAAAATGGGGATGTTACACTCACACACACAAAAACGCACACGCACACGCACGCGGGCACACACATACGCACACACGCACACGCACACGGATACGCATTCACACACAACCGCACACGCTCACGCACACAAAAACACACATGCACACGCACATGCACATGAACACACACACGCACACGCACATGCACACACATACGCGCACACACACACACACACGTAGACGTGCACACACACCCACACACGCACACGCACACGAATGTGCACTGGTACACACACTCCCACGCACACTTGCACGTGGACACTCACACATGCACATGCACATGCATACGCACACGCACACGTAAATGCACTCGCACACGCACACACAAAAGACCAAAAACATACAAATGAAAATGCATACACGCACACAAACGCACACACACTTTGACACATGCACACACACAAGAACAAGCACACACACACACACACACACACACACACACAACACACACGCACACGCACACGCACAAGCAGTCACACACAACCGCATAGGCACACGCACACGCACACGAATTTGCACTAGCACACACACTCCCACACACACTCACACGTGCACACTCCCACACACACTCGCATATGCACACGCACTCGCACACGCACATGCACACACACACGCACACGCATACACACACGCACAATCCCAAAAACATGCAAATGAAAATGCACACATGCACACAAATGCACACGCACTTGGACACACACACATGCACATGCACACGCACACACACACTCACACGCATACGCACACGCACACTGACACACACACGTAAAGGGATACATAGTCACATGCACACGCACACGCACACACACACACACACGCACATGTAAACGCAAACGCACACACAAATGAACGTGCACTGACACACACACTTGCAAGTGCACACATAAACGCACATGCACAGACACAAGCACACGCGCGCACACAAACACACACACACACACACACACACGAAAAAAAACACACACGCAAACCCACAATCACATGTACACACATAAGCACATGAACACGCACACGCACACTTACACGCACACTGAAACACACACACAAATTGATACGTAGTCACACACACATGCACACATACACACACGGACACGCATACGCACACGGATACATACGAATGCACACTAGCGCACGCACACGCACACGCACATGCACATGCAAACGCACACGCCGATGAATGTGCACTGACATGCACACTCCCACGTACACTCGTAAGCGCACAGGCACAGGCACAAGCACACGCACATGCACACACACTCGCACACGCACATGCACATGCACATGCACACACACACACACGCACATGCACAAGCCCAAAAACATGCAAACGAAAACGCACACAAATGCACATGCACTTGGACACATGCACATGTACACACACATGCACACGCACAAGCACAAGCACACGCACACACACAATCACACACTCACATGCACACGCACACTCACACTGACACACACAGGCAAACGGATACATCCACACATGCACACGCACGCACACGAATGCACAAAAACACAAACATTAGCACGCACACTCGCACATGCACATGCACACGCACATGCACATGCACACACACGCACACGCACGCATGCGCATGCACACGCACATGCACAGACAATTGCACACGAATAGGCACAGACGGACACAATCGCACACGCACTTGGACATGCACACACACACGCACATGAACATACACACGCACACACACACACAAACACACATACACGCACACGCACGCACACATGGATAAGCAGTCACACACAACCGCACACACACACGCACACACACACGCACATGCACACGTACACATACACGCACACACACACGCACACAAACACGAACACGCACATGCACACGCACACGTACACACACACACACGCACAAGCACACTCACATGCACACACACACGCACACTGATGCACACACGAAAAGGGATACATAGTTACACGCACACGCACACGCACACTCGCATGCACACGCACACGCACACTGATGCACACACGAAAAGGGATACATAATTACACGCACACGCACACGCACACACAGACGCACACGCAAATGCAAACACACACGTAGATGAACGTGCACTGACACACACACTCGCAAGTGCACACACAGACGCACATGCACACGCACAAGCACATGCACACGCACACACACACGAATACGAAAATGCACACGCACACGCAAACGCACAAAAACATGTACATGCACAAGCACATGCACACTCACACTCACACTTACATGCACACTGACACACACACACACAAACAGATACGTAGTCACACACACATGCACACGCACACGCACACATACGAATGCACACTAGCACACACATTACCATGCACACTCGCACACGCACACGAAAATGCACACATCGATGAATGTGCATTGACACGCACACTCCCACGTACACTCGTAAGCGCACACACACACACAACCGCACAGGCACACACACACGCACACGCAAACGCACACATACACACGTACACGCACACACACACGCTTGTACACGCACACACACATGCACACGCACTTGGACACGTACATGCACACACACATGCACACGCACACGCACACGCACACGGACATGCACACGGACACGCACACGCACCCACACACATACGCACATGCACCCGCACACGCACACGCACACGCAAACACACTCACACGCACACGCACACGCACATGCACGCGTAAACGCACACACACACACGCACACACGTACATGCACATGCACTCGCACATGCACATGCACACGCGAACGCAAACGCACACGCACACGCACATGCACACACACACACGCACACGCACACAAACACACACACAGATACGCACATGCACACGCACACGCACACTCACACGCACACGCACACACACTCACACGCACATGCGCACACACACACGCATATGAATATGCACACACACATACACGCACACACATGCACACACACATGAACATGCACGCACACATACACGCACATGCAAGCACACACACACGCACACCATACGAACACGCACACGCACATGCACACGCACATGCACAAGCACATGGACATGCACATGCATACGTACATAAAAACGTATGCACACACACACACACTCATGGACACGCACTTGGACACGCGCACACACACGCACATGAACACGTACATGCACACACACACACACACACACACACACACACACACACCCACACACATACCCACATGATTCCGCACACCCACACACAAACACACTCACACACACATGCACATGCACACACAAATGCGCACACACACACACACGTACGCACGCACACATGCACACACACACGCACGCACATGCACACGCACACGCACATGAACACGCACACACACACGCACATGAACACGTACATGCAAACGCACATGCACACGCACACGCACACACACACGCACACGTACACGCACACGCACGCACGCATGCACACACACACACACACACATACCCACATGCACCCGCACACACACACGCGCAAACACACACACACGCACACGCACAAGCACATGCACACGCAAATGCACGCACACACACGCACGTACACACACATGCACACACACATGCACACGCACAAGCACACGCACACGCACATGCACACGCACACACATGCGGACACGCACATGCACACACTCACATGCACACGCACACACACGCACACGCACCCACACACATGCGCACACACGCACACGCACCATAGTCGGACACGCACACACGCACACGCAAAGGGACACACACGCACACGCACACGCACACGCACACGCACACGCAAACGCAAACGCACTCACAAATGCACACGTGCACTGACACACACACACTTGCAAGTGCACACACACAAGTAACACGCACACACACACACGCACACACGTACATGCACATGCACTCGCACATGCACATGCACACGCGAACGCAAACGCACACGCACACGCACATGCACACACACACACGCACACACACACAAACACACACACAGATACGCACATGCACACGCACACGCACACTCACACGCACACGCACACACACTCACACGCACATGCGCACACACACACGCATATGAATATGCACACACACATACACGCACACACATGCACACACACATGAACATGCACGCACACATACACGCACATGCAAGCACACACACACGCACACCATACGAACACGCACACGCACACGCACACGCACATGCACACATGCACATGCACATGCACAAGCAAACGTACATGAAAACAGAAACGCACACATGCACACAAATGCACATGCACTTGGACACATGCACATGCACACATACTTGCACAAGCACAAGCACAAGCACACACGCACACACACGCACATGCACACACACACACTCACATGAAAAACGGATACATCGACACATGCAGATGCACGTGCACACACACACACACATGCACACAGCACACACATTAGCATGCACACTCGCACACACACGCACACGCACACGCACATGCACACACACATGCACACACACATGCACACGCACACACACAATTGCACACGCACAGGCAAAGACAGACACAATCGCAACACTTGGACATGCACACACACACATGCACATGCACACACACACACACACACACACGCACACACACACACACGGATACGCAGTCACACACAACCGCACAGGCACACGCACACGCACACGTACACGCACATGCACACGCACACACACGCCCACGCACATTGACACACACACAAAAAGGGATACATAGTCACACGCACATGCACATGCACACACACACACGTAAACTGCAAATGCAAACACACACGCACACTGACACAACGTAAGTGCACACACAGACGCACACGCACACACACACGCACACACACACGCACACGCACGCACAAAAAACATGTACACACGCACACGCACTTCACGCATGCACACACACACGCACATGACACATACGTACATGCACCCGCACATGCACACGCACACGCACACACACACACACGCACACGCACACGCACGCACGCATGCACACGCACACATGCACGCACAACACAACCACACACACACATACCCACATGCACCCGCACACACACACGCGCAAACACACTCACACGCACACGCACAAGCACATGCACACGCAAATGCACGCACACACACGCACGTACACACACATGCACACGCATACGTACACACACACACACAAGCACACGCACATGCACATGCACATGCACACGCACACACATGCGGACACGCACATGCACACACTCACATGCACACGCACACACACGCACATGCACACGCACACGGACATGGACATGCACACGCACATACACACGCACACGCAAAGGGATACATAGTCACACGCACACGCACACGGACATGGACATGCACACGCACATACACACGCACACGTAAAGGGATACATAGTCACATGCACACGCACACGCGCACGCACACACACACGCACACGCAAATGCAAACGCACACACAAATGAACGTGCACTGACACACACACTTGCAAGTGCACACACACAAGCACACGCACACGCATACACACATGAACACAAACACGCACACGCAAACCCACAATCACATGTACACGCACAAGCACATGAACACGCACACGGACACTTACACACACACTGACACACACACAAACGGATACGTAGTCACACACACATGCACACATACACGCACATGCACACACACACACATACAAATGCACACTAGCACATGCACGCACGCACGCACATGCACACACAGACGCACACGCACATGCACATGCACATGCAAATGCACACGCCGATGACCACACACGCGCAGACACACACACACACACACACACACACACAAGCACACGCACACGCACACACACTTGCACACGCACAAGAACTCGCACACGCACATGCACAAGCACACACACATGCACATGCACATGTACAAGCCCAAAAGCATGAAAACATAAACGCACACACGCACACAAATGCACATGCACTTGGACACATGCACATGCACACATACTTGCACAAGCACAAGCACAAGCACAAGCACACACACACTCACACGCACACGCACACACACACTCACACGCACACGCAAACGGATACATCGACACATGCAGATGCACGTGCACATGCACACACACAAATGTACAAAAGCACACACATTAGCATGCACACTCGCACATGCACACGCACACGCACACGCACATGCACACACACATGCACACACACATGCACACACACATGCACATGCACACACACACACGCACACGCACATGGACAAACAATTGCACACGAACAGGCAAAGACAGACACAATCGCACACGCACTTGGACATGCACACACACACGCACATGAACATACACACAGACACACACACAAACGCACACACGCACACGCACACACACAAGGATACACAGTCACACACAACCGCACAGGCACACGCACACGCACACGTACACGCACATGCACACGCACACGCACACGCACACGCACACGCCCACGCACATTGACACACACACAAAAAGGGATACATAGTCACACGCACACGCACATGCACACGCACCCACACGTAAACTCAAACGCAAATGCAAACACACACGCAGATGAACGTGCACTGACACACACACTCGTAAGTGCACACACAGACGCACATGCTCACGCACACACACACGAACACGAACATGCACACGCACACGCAAACGCACAAAAACATGTACACGCACAAGCACATGCAAACTCACACGCACACTGACACACACACACACACACACAAACGGATACGTAGTCACACACACATGGACACTTACACGCACACATACGAATGCACATTAGCACCAATATTACCACGCACACTCGCACATGCACACTCGCACATGAACATGCACACGCACATGCACATACAAATGCACACGCCAATGAACATGCACTGACACGCACACTCCCACGTACACTCGTAAGCGCACACACATGCACAAGCACACGCACGAGCACACGCTCAAGCACACGCACACGCACTCGCAAAGGGATACATAGTCACACGCACACGCACACGCACACGCACACGCACACACACACGCACACACACACACACACGCAAACACAAACCCACACACAGATGAACGTGCACTGACACACACACTTGCAAGTGCACACATAGATGCACATGCACACACAAGCACACACACGCACACGCAAACCCACAATCACATGTACACGCACAAGCACATGAACACGCACACGCAAACTTACACGCACACTAACACACACACACACACAAATGGATACGTAGTCACACACACATGCACACATACACGCACACGCACACGCACATGCACACGCACACATACAAATGCACACTAGCACATGCACACGCACACACACATGCACACACACATGCACACACACATGCACGCGCACACGCACATGCACATGCACATGCAAACACACATGCCGATGACCGTGCACTGACACACACACTCCCATGTACACTCGTAAGCGTACACACACACACACACACTCGCACACGCACAAGCACACGCACACACACGCACATGCACAAGCCCAAAAACATGCAAACGAAAACGCACACACGCACACAAATGCACATGCACTTGGACACATGCACATGCACACACACATGCACATGCACAAGCACAAGCACACGCACAGGCACACGCACACACACACTCACACTCACACGCACACGCACACTAACAAACACACGCAAATGGATACATTGACACACGCACATGCACACGCACTCGCACACACACGAATGCACAAAAGCACACACATTAGCACGCACACTCGCACATGCACATGCACACGCACACGCACATGCACACACACATGCACACACACATGCACACACACATGTACACGCACACACACACACACGCACACGCACATGCACAGACAATTGCACACGAACAGGCACAGACGGACACAATCGCACATGCACTTGGACATGCACACACACACACATGAACATACACACGCACACACACACAAACGCACACACACACACACGAACACACACACGGATTACCAGTCACACACAACCGCACAGGCACAGGCACAGGCACAGGCACACGCACACGCACACGTAGATGAACGTGCGCTAACACACACACTCGTAAGTGCACACATAGACGCACAAGCACATGCACACGCACACACACATGAACACGAACATGCACACGCACACGCAAATGCATAAAAACATGTACACGCTCAAGCACATGCACACTCACACACACACACACACACGCACACTGACACACACACACACACAAACAGATACGTAGTCACACACATATGGACACGCACACGCACACATACGAATGCACACTAGCACACACATTACCATGCACACTCGCACGTGCACACTCGCACATGAACACACACACGCACATGCAAATGCACATGCCAATGAACGTGCACTGACATGCACACTCCCACGTACACTCGTAAGCGCACACAAACACACACAAGCACACGCACGACTACATGCTCAAGCACACGCACACGCACACGTACACGCACACGCACACGCACACGCACACGCACACGCACACCACACCGCACCACGCACACGCACACGCACACACACACGCACACACACAAACGCACATGCATACGCTCATGTAGAAGCCGATGAACGTGCAATGACACGCACACTCCCACGTACACTCGTAAGCGCACGCACACAGCAACGCAACATTGCACAAGAGCAAACGCTAACACGCACACACCACACACACAGACACACGCATTACGCAACAGCACAAGCCCAAAAACATGCAAATGAAAATGCACACATGCACACAAATGAACACGCACTTAGACACATGCACACAAATGCACACGCACACGCACACACACATGCACACACACATACACACGCACAAAGCCCACCACAAACAATGAATGCACACTGGAACGACATTACCACGCACAACTCGCACATGCAACTGAACACGAACATGCACATGCACAATGAACACACACATGAACACACAACACGCAAAAGCACCACACACCATGCGCACATGCAACATGAATAAATTTACACACGAACAAAGCACAAGAGGGGACACAATCACACACGTACTTGGACATGGACACACACAAGCACATGAACATACACATGCACATGCACACAAAAAAACAGGAAATGATGAAAATACAAATGTGACACACACACCAAACACAAACACACAAACACACACACAAACACACACACACACACACACAGACAAACATCATGAACAGGAATCATACACCTGCACACACACACACACACACACACACACACACACACACACACACACACACACACAAGCACACACAAACGCGCACACACATGCATACACACACGCACACATACACACACACACACGGATACGCAGTCACACATAACCGCACAGGCACAGCCACATGCACACACACATGCACACGCACACACACACGCATATGCACATGCACACGCACACGCACAGGCACACACACATGCACGCACAAGCACATGCACAAGCACATGCACACGCACATGCACACGCACACGCACTCGCCCACGCACACGCACCCGCACACGCACACGCACACACACGCACATGCATACGCACATGCACAAGCCCAAAAACATGCAAACAAAAATGTACACACACACAAAAATGCACACGCACTTAGACACACGCACATGCACACACACATGCACACACACATGCATACGCACAAGCACAAGCACACGCACACACATGAATGCACACTGGCACACACATTACCATGCACACACGCACTGCACACCACATCGAAACACACACATCACAAGCAACGCACTACGCACATGCACACACACATGAACACACACACGCACAAGCACATGCACACAGACATGAACACACACACGCACAAGCACACACACACACACGCACATGCACACACACACACGCACACGTACATGCATATAAAATTACACACGAACAGGCACAGACGGACACAATCACACACGTACTTAGACATGCACACACACACACACATGAACATACACATGCACTTGCATACACACACATACGCATAAGCACACAACACGTGCGCACACTACACTCGCATCATAGAGCAACACACACACATGCACAACACACGGATACACAAGTCACACACACTACCGCGCACAGGCACAATGCACATCGCAAACGCACACACACGCACACATGCATCACCACATGGCACACTCACACGCACACGCACACGTACACGCACACGTACACACACACGCACACATACATCCACACACACGCACATACACATGCACCTACACACGCACACGCACACAAATGTGCACTGGCACACACACTTCCACGCATACTCACACGTGGACCACTCACACACGCAAATTAGCACACTCAATAACGCAACACCCACAATGCAACAAAGCACTCGGTACACGCACACACACATGCACATGGACACGCACAAGACCAAAAACATGCAAACAAAAATGCACACATGCACACAAATGCCCTCGCACTTCGACACACGCACACACACAAGAACACGAACATGAACACGTTTACAACCACACGCATGCACACACACACGCACACGCACATGCACACGCAAACGCATATGAATATGCACATACACACACACATGAACATGCACACACACATACACGCACACGCACGCAAACACACACGCACACCATACGAACAGGCACACGCACACGCACACACACACGCACACGCACACGCACACGCACTTGGACACGCACACACAGACGCCACATGGGAACACGTTAGGCACACACAAACGCACCCGCACCTGCACATGCACACGAACACGCACACGCACACACCCACACCCACACACACACCCACATGCACCCGCACACGCACACGCACACGCACACACTCACTCACTCACTCACACACACATGCACACGCACACACAAACGCAAACGCACACATACACACTTACACGCAAAGGCACATACACACACACACACACACGCATGCACACGCACACGCACATGCACACGCACTTGGACATGTACACGAACATGCACATGCACACGCACATGCACATGAACACGTAATGCAACACACGCACAGGCACACGCACACGCCCCCGCACCCCCGCAATACCACTGACACGCACACTCACACAACACACAGCCCACATGCACCCACAACACGCACATGCACAACGCACATGCACCCGCACCATGCACATGCACACTGCAAGCACGCACGCCCACACACACACACACATGTACATGCACACTCACACGCAACATGCAACACACACGCACAACGCACCGCACCCACCTCACACTCCACACACCGCACACGCACACGAACACACACACGCACACGCACATGCCCCTCCATTCACACGCCCAGGCACACGCCCCTCCTATGAATATGCCACATACAATGCCCATACACCACACGCACGCACATCACACACTTACACACACATGCACACCATACGAACACGCACACGCACATTCACATGCACACGCACACACACACACGTATGCACACGCACACGCACACGGACAAGCACTTGGACACGCACACACACATGCACATGAACACATACATGCACATGCACACACATACACACACACCCACACACATAACCACATGCATCCGCACACCCACACACAGACACACTCACACGCACACGCACACACACACACGAATGCACACGCACACGCACACACACATGCATGCACACGCACATGCACTAGGACACGCACACACACACACACACCATATGAAAAACACAACATGCCACACGCACTGCACCCTCACCCGCACACTGCCAAAACTACCGCCCTCACCCCGCACACACACCTCACACACATACCCGTATCACCCACACACACACACCGCACCAAACATGCACACGCCACACAACTAACACTCACACACACGCACGCACACGCACATGCACGACAATTGCACATGAACAGGAACCGACAGACACAATCGCACAGCACTTAGGACATGCACACACCCACGCACTCCCCCATGAACTACACCGCACACACACACAAACGCACACAACCGCACACGCACCCCACACGGATCCGCAGTCACATACAAGCCGCACAGGCACAGGCACAACACGCACACACACAACGCATAGTCACAACGCACACGCACACGTCGCATGCACACGCACACGCACACAGTCGCATTCACACGCACGACGAGTAGGTACATAGTCACACGCACACGCACACACACCAATGCATGCCACAGCACAGCACTAGGACACGCAACCACACACACACACACACATATTGAACACAAACATGCACACGCACATGAACCCTCACCCACATGAAACACACCCTCACCGCACACACACACCCACACACATACCCGTATGCACCTGCACACACACACACACGCACACACACATGCACACGCACACACACGCACACACACGCACGCACACGCACATGCACAGACAATTGCACATGAACAGGAACAGACAGACACAATCGCACACGCACTTGGACATGCACACACCCACGCACTCCCCCATGAACTACACCGCACACACACACAAACGCACACAACCGCACACGCACCCCACACGGATCCGCAGTCACATACAAGCCGCACAGGCACAGGCACAACACGCACACACACACGCATATGCACACGCACACGCACACTCGCATGCACACGCACACGCACACTCGCATGCACACGCACACGATTAGGGATACATAGTCACACGCACACGCACACACACACTCGCATGCACATGCACACACACACTGACACACACACAATTAGGGATAGATAGTCACACGCATACGCACACGCACACGCACACACAAACACAAACGCACACGCAGATGAACGTGCACTGACACAAACACTCGCAAGTGCACACGCAGACGCAAATGCACACGCACAAGAACATGCACATGCACTAACACACGAAGACGAACATGCACACGCACACGCAAACGCACAAAAACACGTTACAATGCACAATCACTCACACTCACTCACACACACACTTACCACGCACAATGACACCTAACACACACGCACACGCATACACACACGCACACGCACACGCACACGGTCACACACACTGACACGCACACATACATATACGCATACAGACGTACACGTAAAACCACACGCACGCAAACGCACGCACACACACACGTACTCACACACAAACACAGAAATGCACATGCAAAGATACACACCCACACCCATGCACACAAACACGCACACGCAAATGCACATGGACACACATATGTTAACGCACGAAGACACACATGCTCGCCCACACACACACACGTATGCACACACACACACACACGGACAAGCACTTGGACACCCACCACACACACACGCACGCACACGCACACGCACACGCACACACGGACGCACATGCTCTCACGGACACACAACACACATGCATCCCCAAAACCCACACACATAGACACGCACTTGCACACGCACACACACACACACGCACACACACACACACGAACATTCACACGAACACACACACAAGCACATGGACATACACGCACACACACACACGCGCGCGCACTCAACACATACATACACACGCACATGTACCCTCACCCGACAAACATGCACAACACACGCACACGCGCACACACACAACCACACCCACACCCCGTATGCACACACATACACACACACACAGCACTCACACATGCACACGCACCACACACCAGCACACAGCACACCACACACACACACACACACACGTGCACATGACTCTTACACATGAACAGGAACAGACGCACACACAATCACACACGCACATGCACATAGCACACTCACACGTACACGGAACATACACACGACACACACACACACAACGCACACACACACACACACACACACGTAAACGAACGCGGATGTAGACAGTCGCATAGACACACACACATACCCACACCTAATCGCAAATGCATATGGATACGCACACGTACACGCACACGTACATGCACATGCACATGAACACACACACATACATATACGCACACGGATGTACACGCACGCACACACACACACGCATACACACACACACATGCACACATGCACAAACGCACATGCAGGGATACACAGGCACACGCATACGCACACGCACACGCACACACATATTGTAAACGCACGTGGACATACATGCTCGCACAGACACAGACACACACACACACACATACCCACACCTAAACACACATGCACATGCATACGCACACGCACATGCACATGCACACGGTCACACACACACACATGCA
>CM034152.1:443228213-443233213 GCA_019776745.2 Taxus chinensis | reverse complement strand
CCAACAGAACCATTTTCCTTTCCTTTCATACAACTTGTCTAATCTCAAACAATCAAATGCTGAAGAGAAAAGTAGTCATTCACCATGAAAATACTGGTGTCATTTCTCAAATTCATCAACATTCTTTTAATTTAGAAAAGAAGGAAAACAATAATTAACTTACGCCTAAGGCAGTAAGAAATTCCTTCCATAACAATTATAGATTCTCTAACTGTATGAGAGAAGAAATGATCATTAATTCAAATTATCCATTCAATATTCTCTTTCCTTTCCTCATAACTGTACTAGAAATTTTAATTCAAACGTGATATCAATCAAGTGATAACAGTCCAAAGAGAAATGAACATTTAAACCCAATAATCGAATAAAAGGAGGAGTTTCATATTATCCTCTTCTCTACTGCTAACCGGATTATTCAACTAGTTAGAACAGATCCTGATCCACTAGTGATAACTTCCTTCTGAATAACATTATATTTCAGTAGTTCAAAACTATCTACCTTTCCAGAAAGTTGACCATTCATTGCAAACTGGTCCATAAGCATTAGTACCAAAAGAAGCTCAAAATTAGCAATGATTCCTTTCATATATTTCTCTCAACGGACCTTTCTCGTCTGGATATAAACAAGCAAGAATGTACCAATTAAAATCCTTATAACCAAAAGTTATTTCACCAAACGAACATTTCCAGCTAGGCCTGAACAAGCAAGAATGTACAGCTAGCTACAAAATCATGATTCTTAGTCATAATAGTAAAAGGAATCATTTTTCAAACATTTAAAGTAAGAATTCCACTTCAGTTCAGTCTTGATGAAACAACAAAGAAGTTTAGATTGCAGAATTGAATATATACTTTTATATATATACATATAATTTCATATCAAGTGTAAAGGAGATTGAAATAGTAAACTCCATTCCATCCAGTCAGATACCCAGATTAGTTCTAGAATTAGGTAAATAGTACCTAAAACATATTACTTTCACTCATTTCAAACTGAAATAAATGAGGCATTTAACCCCCCCTTTTAAATTGTATACAGAGTAACAACGAATCTATTCAAGTTCAGTTCCCAGCCGAATTTGTATTGAAGGAGTTCGTAATACAACCAGAGAAAATAACTCTGTTACAGTTATCAAGCATTCTCATATACTTTTCAAAAGATTTAAGAAAGATACTCAGAAAACAATCTACATATCAAGTATTCACTTCATCAAACCAAACCCATTTTCTCACAATGAAACCCAGTCACCATTACTTCAGAATTTCACAAGCAGAAATATTAAAACTTGTTTTTTAACCATTTCAAGGATAAGACGATGAACACTGAATTCCCTGTCCCAGGTAAAATCGTAATCAATGCAATGTAAAGCAACTAGTGTTCGAAATAACTGACAGCAACAGATTATCAGAGGTCATTATCGAATCCTTTTGTCCTTCCCCAAATCGTTTTACACGCATGCAGAACTCAGAAAACAATACTCGTATAGCTAATACATTCATCAAATCGAACCCATATTGGGTAATAGAAATGATTACACAATACTATCAATGCAGACTCATACAACAAGAACAGATTCATTTCATTTACCCATTTTGCAAAGAAATATTCAAGTCGTATACAACAAAGAAAACGACTCAACCCAAAATCACTTCAACATAACAACAAAATCGAATAACCAAAACCCCCCCTTCATAAGAGCAGGGTTGTTTTAATGAGACGATTAAGCAAAAGCAAACGGTTTAAGGAGAAGGGCTCAACATGCCTGTAATTTTTCTTGAAGCTCAAAGAAAACCGCGCCCACAGGAGCTATTCTTCTCCACGGCGACAGTAGTAAAGCTTTCCAAACAGTCACCTACTTCCACAGGCTTAAAAATAGCCCTCGGCTTCTCCCAAGACAGAATCAATAACCAAAAATTACAGCAGGTTCGACAGAACCATGGAGGAACAAAATGCAGAGCAACTAAAATCCAAATGCGCATAGCAACAAACAAACTTCCCTCACAATTCCTCTTTCCAAGGCGAGTTGGTCGCTAAGACCAAGACAATTAATGCATTGAATGCATTCCTTTTTTTCCTTTTTCCTCATGCAACCGCCGACTCAGGTTGGCGAGTTTCCTAATTTCAAATTTTTGCATGCAATTCCTGGTTTAGTTTCACTTAGCTAGTTGGATGCCTCCAACTTTTTCTATGTTCCCACCAAACTTGGCGCTGAAACTTGTAAGGACATTATTCATTGTCCTAATTAATTTCCAACCTTCCCTCCTTATCCTTTCCATCCACATGGGTCTATGCGTCCCCTTCCTTAGGTTAGGATTAGTTTAGGATTTTAATAGTCCATATCTAGGTCATTCGCCTAGTTCATAGGTTAGTAGGATTTATATCTATTTTCACCCTTATAAAATCTAAAATCCATATAGGATAGTAGTTAGGATATTAGATAAAACTTAGGGGTAGGTTAGGGTTTAATCCCCTATTATTTAATTAATTAGTTTCCAATCAAGTCCTTCCGACTGACATTCATATTCAACACTATGCAGGACGTTTCGTCCCATGTTCCACATACCTGAGCCACCCGCATCCAGGCCTTTATCGCCTTACGTGGTCTAGCGTTACAACGGTGTGTCGGTTCGAGAATCGAACCTTTTTCATTGGCATCTACGTAACAGATATTTATACCTGAAATCAGGTGCTACAACATTTATATCAACCTTCAGTCTGGTTTAATAGTAAATCGGCAAAGCGATCACAAGAATTTCACAACATACCTTGGATCAATGGAATTGATTCAAGGTGAGCTGTCAATCAACAAATAGAGTTCATCAAGTATCGACAAATCTGTTGTCTAATTGAGCAATCACATAAGCAATAATAACTTCTGTCCCAAGTAACAAATTACAGCAAATAAGGGTCCAGATTAACAACACATTCCTTTAAGATCAAAGATATATCTTAACATGTTTATCTTCATTTCTGCAGTTACAACATTATGAAAAGTAATCACCATGATAACTTACAAAAATCAAGGTTGTTACACACGCACATGCACCCGCACACGCAGATGCACACGTAATGCACATGCACATGGCACACACACACCCACGCATGCACTTCACACTATGCACACCTTCACACACGCACATGCAGACACGCATACGCACACCCACATGCACATTAATTGCACACACACACACACATTTTCACATTGCACACCACACGCACAAGCACCTATAGATATGCAAACAACATAATGCACACATGCACACAACACACACACGCACACTCGACACGTGAGATTCACACACGCAAACACATATGCACACGTGAACACTGGACATGCACACGTACACGCACACTTACACTTTCACATGCACATGGTACCATGCTACACGCACATGACACATGCACACGCACACACTCGAACAGGCACACACATACACGCACACGTTTAGGACACACACGCACACATGACTTACAGATCACACACACACCTACATTGCACATAGCACACGCACACACACGCGCACCATACGTTAGGTTTACGCACACGCACATGCACAAGCACAGTTTTAGCACACACGTTAGATTACACTCGTATGCACACGGTTACAGTTTAGCAGAACTAATGGACATGTACACACACACGCACATAGGACACATATGCATAGACACACCCGCAGGATGCACGCACTTGCAAACGCACACACGCAGTACGTTACACACATATCGCACATGCACAGGCACACACACACGCAGGCTTACACGCACAGGCACACACACACGCACACGCACACGCATTCTGCATTACACACACATGTACACGCACACGATGCCCACACACTCACACACATTTGGACACGTTCACATGCACACATCAGACACAACATCGAAAACGTACAAACGCACACGCACATCGCACAGAAAAAAACACCCATGCACAAACGCACACACGCACACGGACAGTCACACACACACATGCACACACCTCGCACATGAACACCACATTGCACTCATGCACATGCAAACACACTCACACGCAGACGTAGACACACAAGCATATGCACATGCAAAGGCATGCACAACACACACACACGCACATAATCCAAATCAGAGCATGCACACGCACACGCACCCGAACACACTCACAAGCAAACATCACACATCACACTTGCATATGCACACACACAGGCAGAAACAACACACAGGTGTTACACACACACATGCACACGCACACGCACACGCACGCGCACACACACACACATATGAATAGGCACACACACACACGCATGCACACACACATACACACACGCACACGCACACACACATGAACATGCACACACACATACACGCACACGCACACACACACACACACACGCACACCATACGAACACGTACATGCACACGCACACACACAAGCACACGCACGCACACACACAGGCACATATATGCACACGCACACAAGCACACACACACACACACATTCACATGACACACGCACATAGCACACGACACACGCACACACACCCACCGACACGCACACATACCCGCACATGCACACGCACACCTGCACACGCACACAGACACTGCACAAGCACACGCACACACACACACACACGCACACGCACACGCACACGCACACGCACACTCACACGATACACACGCACACACACACACACACGCTCACACAAGCACACGCACTGCAACACACGATACACATAAGAACACACACTAAACACACATGCATGCGTGCACACACACGCCACACAGTGCACATACACACGCACATGCACACACACACGAGGACACACACACACACACACGCACACGGACACGCACGCTGCACCTGCACGCACACGCACACACACATGCAGTCACACACAAACACACATGCACATGCACACACACACGCACATGCACAAGCACACGCACACGCACATGCACATGCACACGCACATGCACACGCACATGCACATAGCACACACACACGTACTCGCACACACAC
>CM034152.1:443210713-443220713 GCA_019776745.2 Taxus chinensis | reverse complement strand
CACACAGGCACAAGCACACACAAACAGATACGCAGTCACACACAACCGCACAGGCACAGGCACAGGCACAGGCACACACACATGCACACGCACACACACATGCACACGCACACGCACACTCACACGCACACGGACACGTACACACACATGCACACGTACATGCACACGCGCACGCACACACACACATGCACATGCACCCGCACATGCACACGCACACAAATGTGCACTGGCACACACACTCCCACGCATACTCGCACGTGGACACTCACACACGCACATGCACACGCATACGCACACCCACATGCACACGCACTTGTACACGCACACGCACACACACAAGACGCAAAAAACATACGTAAACAAACACGCACACGCACACGCACAAGACCAAAAACATGCAAACAAAAATGCACACACGCACACAAACGCACACGTATTTCGACACATGCACACGCACAAGAACACGCACAAGCACACGCACATGCACACGTACACATACACGCACACACACGCACACACAGACGCACATGCACACGCACACGCACAAGACCAAATGCATCATGCAAACACACATACGCACACACGCACACAAACACACACGCACATGAAAAACTCACATGCACACGCACACGCACACGCACACATACATGCACACGCACACACAAATGCACACACATACAAATGCACACGCACATGGACATACGCACACGCACACACACATGCACACACGCACATGGACATGCACAAATGCACACGCACATGAACAGGCACACACACACGCACATGCATATGAATATGCACACACACACGGCACATGAACACTCACACACACACGACAGACGCACACACACACATGTACACCATGCATACATGTGCACGCACACACACACACACACACACACACATGACACCCTCACAACTCACACGCACGTACACACACACACTCACACGCACACGCATGGACGCACTCGCACATGCACACGCACTTAGTACACGCACATGACACACATACAGGCACACGCACATGCAAACGCACACGCACACGCACAGACATACACACACACAAAAGCACACGCACACGGACACGCACACGCACACACACACACACGTACACCCACATGCACACTGCACACGCATATGCACACAAACTCGCACACGCACACGCAAACGAACATGCGCACACACACACACACACAGACATGCACACGCACATGCACAAGCACACGCACACACACACAGACGCACATGCACACGCACATGCACTCGCACGCGCACCCGCACACGTACACGCACACATTGCACTCACACGCATGCGCACGACGGACACACATCACACACACACGTGGACATGCACACGCGCAGACACACGCACATGCACACGCACACGACACATGCGATGTGCACACACACACACACTCCCATGCATGCGTCGCACGAGGACACTCACACGTACATGCACATGCACACATATACGCACACCCACATGCACACGCACTCGTACACGCACACGGACACAGCACAAGACCAAAAATATGCAAACAAAAATGCACACATGCACACTAACACACTGCACATGAAAAACTTCACATGCACACGCACACGCACAAGAACAAGCGCACATGCAAACACACACGCACACTTATAGCACACAAATGTAGCTACACATTTACACATGCAAAACTCACATGCACATGCATTACATACACTGCACACGCACACATCTTGTGCAATACATTACGCTATTACGCACACGCACATCATACATAGAAAATGCAGTACACTATACAAATAGCAACGCACACGCACACGCAAATAACCCGTTACACACATTTACGGGTACACGCAATAATAATATGATCTAAGTACGTAATATTGTTTATAACAATATTACTAACCACCCAAAATGTAAACATTAATATTAATTTCCTAACATTCACCCCATTAATTTTTCCATGGTAACAAAATAACTTTCACACTTCCTTTGTAGCATGCCACCTCGTGCGCACTCATGATCTTGGCACACACTCAAACTGAAGGTAGAAGAAGGAACACATCAACTTCTTATCGACCATGCACTCTCGAGAACACATCTGACACGACGAGGATGGGAACATGCTCAGGAATCATCTTCTTATAAACTAATCACTCTAGGGAACATATCTAACCTAGCAATGTGGGAACTCAAGTAGGAAAACATCTGCACAGCCTTCAATGGTTTTCAAGAGGCTAACCACAAACCTAGGTACGAACAGGAACACATCTAACTATTCTACCTCATCAAGCACTCATGATGCTGCGTTTCACTGTGCTATCTGTTCTTCACTATGTTTTATGCATTTGGGTAAATAGGTAGGAATAGCAGACACATACTCAACTGAACAGGATCATATCACATGCTATTCTTATTGGACACCATGCTAATCATGCTAAAATCCCACACTATACTATGTGAACATGTACTATGATTCAAGCACACAACAAAAAATGGAACACTGAAAATTGGATCATGTTGATCACACCAATGTGAAATTTCACACCATTGACAACTGAAACTGTTAACACTGAATTGAATGAAACTCACTAAAAAGCATAGTACTCACACTACACACATGCTGCCACAAATCACTCTGTATGGCCCACGTCGTTGGTGACTGACGAGAGGTCGTTGATCTGACCTCCAACCTCCATTGCCTCATGCTCCAATGTGTTGCTAACTCAGCAAGGATTTGGACATGAAGCACATTTGTTTTTCACATTGAGTATATTCTTATTCTTCCCTCCCACAATATGAAACACTTTATTTTATCAAACGGACGTCGGATAACACCGAAAATGCGTCCGTACACGCAATTTTTTTTTAATTTTCACACATTTACAATTTTTCTACGCTTTTGACGATAACACTTGATAACAACTATAACACTTTTTGATCGCATATGACACTAGACACATAACAACACTAAAAAATCCTAAGACACCTATTTACACAAGAATATGATAATGACCTCTTCACCTACCAAAATACGACTCTTGACTACGACTTTATGTCGACATTACAACGTTGACATGATGAAAATGATGACTATTTGACACACACAAGAAAAGTATGCACACACACATTTGACATAGACATCTATGAAGAACATGTACACACTTTACAAACACCCACACAAACCTATGTCTTTGATGACTCTATATACAATGATGTAACATGACACTTTACACACACTACACACAAAACAAAATCCACTAACAGAACATTTAACTCTCACACGTGGACACCCCAATTACTGCACACGCACACGTTTTAAACCCAAAACAGATAACCCAGATGAAACGAATGCACCATGCAAGGCACAGACACAATAATAATTAATTTTCTTGATTGCACACGTGAATTCCTATACATATGGACTGCAGAACGCAAAGCGAAATCGACTTACTACCTCTTCAATTTTTACACTTTGAATTGACGAGGATGCATCACACATAATTAGACGGAGAATATACAAAAGCGACCTCAGTCGTTACACGCATAACACATGTCACACTGAGATACACACTGTTGATTCATGCAAGGTGTACGAAGGGGAAATGCACTGTTAATAATATGACTGTACAATAGATTTTGAGGCACCATTGTTTTGACATGTACACTTGCACAACAAGGATCAACACTTCACTAGCGAAAGCACAAGTTTTCATGCACATGTGGGTCAGCCTTGCCAGTACCACTTTGCATGTTTTGGAATCAACACATATGTCTAAGGACAATGACAGATCATTAACTGATTGTCACGCTTGTTTTCACTATGGGTTTCAGCATATGCACAAGCAAACCATAACACCTATGACGCACTGAGGTTACCTTTTGCAATTACAAAAACACACATACACGCCCATGAAATCACGCCAAAGCTAAACGCACACACACACACACACACATGACACACACACACGCACACACACAGAATGACACACACATGGCATCAAAACATATAGTATGAGTAATCTTATCACATGAGGAACATAAACACTAGAGTCAGATGGTAAAACTGCAATAAAGCATCACGTACCTCTGGAAATCCTTCGTACGAAATCTTATGAAGCTCATGCAAATAATTTCAACTTGTGGGAAGATCAATCATTATGGTTTCAATCTGTGAATAAAGTTTCACACACATTTATATCTTAGTTTATTCTGACACGCAACAAATCATGCATGCTAGCGTTTGTAAAAGTTAATGACCGGGCTTAGTCTCGAGCATATTTGTATACTTTGATTTCATGCAGGAGAGTTTCCCTTTCTGTGCCTACCCGCCGACACCAAATGGTGAGAAAATGAAATCGTCATCCTTCGACGAACCCCGTCACTACATCCCATTTGGTTCGTCCCATCGTCCAGTCTTGCACAAGGATGATTCATACTGAAACACTATATGCTTGTACGAATTTGCTTTCTTACATCGACAGTTCATATCAAACAAAATCTACGACATGCTAACTATACACCACAAAGTTACATTCACAAAGACAATTTCACATCCACCAGGGCAAAACATACAACATTGCACCACTTGTACTTGTAATAACACACAGAGCCATGCAGTACACTGATACCAGTATTATGTTTTTCATGCACACGTGTTACACAGCACTATCACATTTGTATTATATTTACATGTCACAATTTTTTGTTCAATACATGATTTTTTTCCATAGCTCATCAAGCAATAAAAGCAAAATCCAGTACACGTTATGATGATAATATGGAACCTTCATACATTACACATAACATGTTAATACGATTTACATGTACACAATAAAATGTCAAGTATGTAATATTGTCTTATAACGCGCGTGCATAATACTAACCACCCAAACTATTATGTATTTTTTCACACACACTATGTAATTTCCTAACAATGCACACGCACACGTTACATACACACACACACACGCACACTAACACGCACATGCACATGCACACGCACATGCAGTCATATACACACGCACATGCACATGCACACGAATGTGCACTGGCACACACGCTCCCACACACACTCGCACATGCACACTCCCACACACACACGCACACGCACACGCACACGCACAATCCTAAAAACATTTTTCACAATTTCACACGTTACACATTGCACATAAAATGCACAAGGACTTGGACAACATGCACATGACTACATTTGCACACGCACACGCACACACACAAGCACAATAACATACAAGGTGACACACATCGCATATACGCACATGCACATGCACACTTACACACACACACACACACACAAACGGATACGTAGTCAGACGCACACGCACACGCATATCCACACGCATGAATGCACACTGGCACACAAATTACCACGCACACTCGCACATGCACATGCACATGCACACGCAAACACACACGCAGACAACATGAAATACACAGGTGACAGGCACATTTTTACCACGCACACATGCAAGTTCGCACACACTAACGCACATGCACATGACACACGCACATGCAATACATTCTACACGCACATGCACATGCACATACACTAGCACAAGCAATACGTGAATTATGCACATGGTTTGACACGGCACACGCACATGCGCACACACACACACACACACACACACACGAAACAATTACACACGAACACACACAGAAAGACACAATCGCACACGCACTTGGACATGCACACATGGGTTTCACACGCACATTAACACACAAACACACACACACACACACCCACATGAACCCCACACGCACATGCACAGACAATTGCACACGAATAGGTACAGACAGACATAATCACACACGCACTTGGACATGCACACATACACGCACATGAACATACACACGCACATTTGTGACACGCACACACACACGCACACGCACACGCACACGCATGTGGCCACGCACGCAAACACGCACACACACACAAATGCAAACAGACACGCACACGCACATGCACAGACAATTGTGACAAACATGCAGAGACACACGCAATTACACATGCACTTGGACACGCACACGCACATGCACATGCACATGCATACGTATATACACACACACACACACCCGCACACGCACCCGCACACACACACTTACACGCACCCGCACCCACCCACACGCACACCCACATGCACCCACACACGCACAGGCACAGGCACACTCACGCACAAGCACACGCACACGCACACGCACATGCACACACACACACACATGCACACACACACATGCGCAGACAATTGGACAGGAACACGCACAAAGGGACACAATCACACACGCACTTGGACATGCACACACACGCGCACATGAACATACACACGCAACATTTTTTGTTTTCTTGCACACACACACACACCCGCACACACACACACACGCAGGCACATGCACGCACACGCATGCGCACACGCACACGCACATGCATCCGCACACACACACGCACACACACACATGGTTGACGCATTTAAAGTAACACAGCTCTACCCGCACACCATATGCACAAATCACAACCACCCACACGCACACACATGAACCCTCAAACGCACACGCACATGCACACATACTCACATGCACACACACATGCGCAGATAATTGTACACGAACACACACAGACAGACACAATCGCACATGCACTTGGACATGCACACAAACACACACATGAACATACACACGCACACGCACACGCACACACACACGTACACGCACACGCACATGCACACGCACACACACACGGATACACAATCACACACAACCGCACACACACACACATACGCACACGCGAACGCACACGCACACGCACACACACACAGTCATGCACAGACAATTACAAATAAACAAGCACAGATGGACACAATCGCACACACACTTGGACATGCACACAGACTCGCACATGAACATACACACGCACACGCACACGCAAACACACTTGGACATGCACACACACTCGCACATGAACATACACACGCACACGCACACGCACGCACACACACACACGGGTTATATTTACATGTCACACACATACGGGACAGGCACATTCACAGGCACAACCTTGATACAGGCACACACACATGTACACGCACATGCACACGCACACGCACACGCACATGTACATGCACATGCACACGCACATACACACGTGCGCGCGCACTCACGGACATGTACAAGCACACGCACATGAATGTGCACTGGCACACATACTCCCACGAACACTCGCACGTGGACACTCACACATGCACATGCACACACATATGCACACGTAAATACACTCATACACGCACATGCACACGCACACGCACACACACACACACGCACACACATGCATACGCACACGCACAAGACCAAAAACATGCAAATGAAAATGCAAACATGCACACAAACACACACGCACTTCGACACACGCACACACTCAAATGCACACGCACACTCACACGCACACGCATACACACATGCACACACCCACACACATACCCACATGCACCCGCACCCGCACACACACACGCACACACACTCACACGCACGCGCACACGCAAACGCACACACACACACACACACACACATGCACACACACACGCACACACACACACGCATGCACACGCACACACACATGCACTTGGACACGCACACACACACGCACATGAACACGTACATGCACACGCACATGCACATGCACACGAACGCGCACACGCACACGCACACGCACACACACATGCACCTGCACCCACACACGCACACACACACCGAGACACATACCCACATGCACCCGCGCACACACACACACACACACGCAAACACGCTCACACACAAACGCACACGCAAATGCACGCACACACACAAACTTACACGCACACACAAACACACACACACACAAACACACGCACACACACACGCACACGCACATGCACACGCATACGCACACACACGCGGACAAGCACACACACACACACACGCATGCACACAGACACGCACACACACACACAGGCGCAGACAATTGCACTCGAACACGCAAAGATGGACACAATCTCACATGCACATGCAATCGCACACACACACACATGCACACACACACACGCACACGCACATACACACACACACAAACACACACACACGCATGCGCGCATACGCACATACATCTGCACACGCACACAGACACACACACATGGATACGAAGTCACACAAACGCACAAGCACACACACCCACCCACATGCACACCCACATGAACCCTCAAACGCACATGCACATGCACACACATTCACATGCACGCACACACACAAACGCACACACACACACGAGCATACATACACACACACACACACGAGCATACATACACACACACACACACGCACACGCACACGCACACACACACACACACACGAGCATACGTTCACACACACACACGAGCAAACGCACACACACACACGAGCATATGTACACACACACACATGCACACACACACCCAAGCATACACGCACACGCATAGGCACATGTACACGCACATACACACACACGCACACACACATAGACACGCACACATACATGCACACACACACAAACACGCACACACTCACGCACACGCACACACACATGCACACGCACGCGCACACACACATGCACACGCACGCGGACACACACATGCAGACACGCATACGCACACGCACACACACACACACACACGCACACGCACATGCACAGACAATTGCACACGAACACGCACAGATGGACATAATCACACACGCACTTGGACACACACACGCATACACATATGCACAAGCACACACACGTGCACAAGCACACGCACCCACCCACCCACACACCCAAATGCACCCGCACACGCACACATGCACACACACATGCAAACACACACACACAGATGCACACGCAATCACACACGCACACGGTTATGCATAGACAATTGTAGATGAACAAGCATAGGCGGACACAATCGCACACGCATTTGGACATGCACACACACATGCACATGAACATACACACGCACATGCACACGCACAGACGCACACAATCGCACACGCACTCGGACATGCACACACACACGCACACGTAGACACACACAGACACACACGGATACATAATCACACACAACCGCACATGCACACACACACGGATACACAGTCACACACAACCGCACATGCACACACACATGCACACGCACACGCACATGCACATGAACACACACACACACACACGCACATGTACACGCACATGCATACACACACACACACATGCACATGTACACACACATACACATGCGCGCGCACACACTCACGGACATGCACACTCCCACGCACACTCGCACGTGGACACACACACATGAATGTGCACTGGCACACACACTCCCACACACACACATGCACATGCACACGGACACACAAACGCACTCATACACGCACACGCACACACACAAGACCAAAAACATGCAAACGAAAATGCACACATGCACACAAACACACACGCACTTCGACACACGCACACACACAAGAATAAGCACATGCACATGCACATGCACACACACACGCACACACGCACACACACACACTCACTTGAATGTGCACTGGCGCACACTTCCCCACACACACTCGCACGTGCACACTCCCACAGACACTCGCACATGCACATGCACACGCGCGCGCGCACACACACACACACGCATACACACATGAACAAGCCCAAAAACATGCAAATGAAAATGCACACTGACACACACATGCAAAGGGATACGTAGTCACACGCACGCATACACACACATGCGCACACGCAAACGCAAACGCACACGCAGATGAACATGCACTGACACACAAACTTGCAAGCGCACACACATACGCAAATGCACATGCACAAGCACACGCACACGCACACACACACGAACACGAACACGCACACGCACACGAAAACACACAATCACATGTACATACACAAGCACATGCACACGCACACGCACACTTACAAGCACACTGACACACACACACAAACGG